>JAIPRL010009439.1:0-17623 GCA_025469235.1 Pemphigus obesinymphae
TTTGTAGTAGATTATTCAGTGATTTTCCCATTACATCTACAATTAAAAATATTGTTGAATCATCTTGTTCCATTTTTGAATATAAAAAAAACTTAAAATCCTTGTTTTAAATTATAAACGTGTTCGCGGATCACTTATCAAAAGATATTATCATTGTTCGGATATCAATTTATTCTGTGATTAAACTCTACTCCGTTCTTATCTACTTTACCCAACTCAATACTCTACTCTACACTACTCTACTCTAACTCCGAATATTCGAACGCACCCCTAATATGTATTATATGAGATATCACAGCGACACTTTTTACCTCTCTCTCTCTCTCTTCTCACAACAGTTTTTATTCCGTTATTTAAAATAATTATACGTATGCTCTGTCCCACGCTGCGTACTCGTACCTCTCGCCGTTGTACCGTTGGCGTAAGAGCATCGTATCGTCTCAAGTATCCAGTATAAACGTACCTCTTTTGTGCAGATCTCAGAACGTAAATATTTCGTTTTTTTTTTTTTTTTTTTTTTTTTATCAAAATATTACGTGTGGTGGCTCCATTTTCCTACATTCTTTCTGGTGCGCTGTTATCGATTCAAATATCCGTATTGTACCTACTCTACATTTGCATTTCGTTCATTTATCATGTTTTTTTTTTTTTTCAAATACATCTAACCTAAAAAATAACGAACATTAATCCATTATTTTCTTTTCTTTTGTCTCGCAGAAGGCGTATTTTGATTCGGAATCAAACTCACTCACACGGCTTCAACCTAATTGCGCTCGGCCAAATATCTGTTTGAACACTGTGGATCAAAAAATTGCACACGTTCCGTGGCGATTCGCTGCAGCAACACCTGTAGTAAGTTGAAACAGACAAATAGAATATCCAATATTTTACATATCCAATTTGATTTTCATCTCCTTTATTTTGTCTCGCGGAAGGAGTTTTTTGAGTTTATTTGTCATGAAACGAAAAAGAAATTAATATAAGGCATAAAAGTGGAGTGCGAAGTGGCGAGTTGTAATATAAAGTCGGATATAAAAATATATTGTAATAACAATATATTGATATAAAATGATAATTTGCGGATATTAAGTATATAAGTATATAATTTATATATAGGTATTATTATTCTGTAATCGGAATTATTGTGATAGATTGGTATATATATACATATATATAGTAAACAGGGTGTGTTTTTTGTGGAAGTGAAAGGGACAGTAAATATTATGATGTTTTAAATGAGTGTTCTATTCGTGTGTATACGGATTTTGTAGAAAGGGACAATGATATTTTATAGGTCCGACCAACAGATACCCAACTGCGCACACACACCTCGTCGTGTTAAATTACGTGTTTTCAAAGAAAGAGATATGTACAATATGTATATTTATTTTATATCTGGCGCCTAAATAATACTTTCAATCATTTCATGACTTTGGCATAGTAGAAATAGATAGGAAAATAATCTTATGGTGAATATAAGTTCACGTGCCTTTCGTGGATTAAAGTACTAGACGTTTTGCGTTGAAATATGAAGAAATTACTATAATATGTTTAACACGTGAATAGGATAATAAAATATAAGGGATTCGTAGGTTCGATGAATGTGACCTAGCTGTCGACTGTATTACCTCAATAAAATCTAGTACGAGAAAGTACTGGAATAAATACTTACTTCGTCTATTTCAACTACAGAGGTTGCTGCAGCGAATTGCCACGGAATATGCAAATTTTTGATCCACAGTATTTAAACAGATATTTGGCGAGTGCAGTTAAGCCGAAGTGATGTAAGTAAGTTTAATTCTGAATCAAAAAACAGTTACCGATTATAGAATTATAATACTTATGTATAAATCATATACCTACCTATATACTTAATATCCGCAAATTACCATTCTATATCAATATATTATTATAATACATTTGTATATCCGACACCGTTTGTACGTTATATCCTTATACCAAAACTACTAATATTACCACTCGCCACTTCGCACTCCACATTTATGCCTTATGTTAATTTATTTTTCGTTTCATGACAGCTATCTGGATTACACCCATTCAGCATTATTATTATTATCATTATTATCATAA
Organism: Pemphigus obesinymphae; assembly: GCA_025469235.1. Taxonomy (NCBI): domain Eukaryota; kingdom Metazoa; phylum Arthropoda; class Insecta; order Hemiptera; family Aphididae; genus Pemphigus; species Pemphigus obesinymphae. Next base: position 2,092 of record JAIPRL010009439.1, read on the forward strand.
CTAAAATATTTATGGTATTACATTATATTAATATCATTAATTATTAATCAATGTTAATACATTACTAATTCAAAGAAGAAATATGTTATGTTGTAGTGTTGTTCTTTCCTTGAAATTTTATTTTATAAAAATATATTACTACGATGGAACCTCAATAATTCAAATCGGTTAAGAATGAAAAAAAAAAGTTACCTATAGAAAAATAGTATTTTATTAGACAAAATAAATATTTTGTTTTTGACTTTGTTAATTTACTAACATTATTTTAAATATACTTAGATATATGTACAATATATGTATACATTAAAATTTTCAAAAAGTAAAAATTAAAAGGGGTATTCTATAGTTGAAATTAAAAAGTTATATTTAAGACTGCATAACTTTTAGAAAAAATTGATAGATTGATTATTAAGTGAGGACCTAACTGTAAATTATTCGATCGCGTTGACCACAGAAAAATTTTTTTAGATAATCATTCAATAACGTATGATAATTCGTAATAATAATGTAATTCTCGTTAATTATATTGAATAATTCTAGTCATAAGCCATATGTCGACACAAATTACTTCAACATATAAGATTTGAGTTATGTATTATCGATAAAATGTATCCCACAAATTCTATATTAAATTGCAGGAGCCAAGAGAAATTCTTTCAGATTATCGAAAATTTTATTTATAGATATTCGAGTTATCGAGGTTCCACTATATTTTAAAATCCCAATAATTTAAAAAGATATTTTTATCTTTAAAATTGAAATTTCTGAAAATACGTTATAATTTATAAATCATTTTATAAGCAACTATAAATTTGGTCATAGATCAATATTATACTTTAATGTTGAAAATAACAGAATTGTGATAAAAAATCTGAAAATTTTGTATATTATCATTTGGTTAGACGAAAACATAAAATACAGGTATTACGTACTATTAAACATACTCTAATATCTGATTATTATCAGTCTTATATTTAATTGTCTGATATCTGATACCTGACAGTTATAATAGTCATATAGTTCTTCGGAGTATCAGCTAATAATCATGTTTTCGACTGCAATGATTTATCATCGATTTCAATCAATATACCTAATTAAATTCCATTTTTTACATTCGGTGATATTAAATAAATTAATCAATATATCCGGTAGCTTATATAATAAATGCCATAAAGTGCATGTAATCTGAAATCCACCCTAACCAAAGAACCTCACATTATTAAAATTAGTTTTTGATTTTCACATAATATATCATTATTCTATTATTTATTTTTGTTATAAATAATATGGTTCTATTGGATTATTAATTATTTCATATGAATATAATGTATGGTAATATATGTATATTTGATATTTTATGAAGGTCGTATTTTCTATTTAAGGTGGCTCAATTATTTTTTTATCTATCGTTACGATTGCTTGAGTTATACGATAAAATATTAAAATATGGGATAAAAAGTAAAAATGTAATTAAAAGTTAATTTATTTCTAAATACAAATTTGTTTTCAAAATCCATGTTTGACAATACGATAAATCACTATGATGGACAAAACATGGCCATTTTCGTGTGAAATTTAGAAGAAATGTAATAAAAGGTAGCGTTAAATTATATGCAGGTGCCTTTGCGTAGGTACGTTATCGGTATGCGCTAGGTATTCTGGTAGTAATATGGTTTGTAGGATTTACACACACTATAATATATTCATTTACACCAGGAATTTTCACACTATTCGAAAATAATTCCCTATAAAATTACATCTTACAACTAATTTATTATTATTATTATTATTATTATTATATATTTATATATTAAGTATATTATTCTATTTTAACGAACAATAAATTAATAAGCATTAATACCAAAGTACCAAATTGTATTTTTTTTATATACATTTTAAAATCCAAATTAAAAACAAATTGTTTCACTTCGTGTATATATAAACATAAAATGAAATAATCAGACTAGATTCTATAGGCAACAAATTACTCAGGCAGTATATAACATTTGCGAAATCAACGCCACATGTTCTCGGAGAGTAAATCAGTAAACTGTCGTGTAATTTGTTATCAATCTCCATTCTGGTTATTTTATTCTATACCATTATTATGGTGTTAAAAGTATAACATTGTCCTCCGAGAATATGTTGGCTGAATCTGTACTATTGACGCTATGTTCAAGGCCTGATATAAGTTACAATAAAAAAAATTATATTAATACTAAAAAGCCGAAAAGTACTTCGCACGTTCGGTAGGATAATGATGACAGATATATTGAATTTGAAAGCAATGATAAATCATTTCTTTCTAAAAAAATAATTCTGAGACAAACTTCGGTGAATATACTTGAAAATAACTGTAAATTATACTGATAATATATAATAATATGATAATATTATATAATATAATGAACAAAAATATTTGAAAAAAGTTCAAAAAATTATTTGGAAAAGATAGGATTCGAACTGAAGATACCTCGCATGAAAAAATCATTAGCTACCATTAGACTACGTAACTTAGAAAATTATAAAAATTAAGGTACAAAGGATAATAGTAAAATCCCTAAATTTCAATTTGATATAACTTTAAAACTCAGTCCGATCACCAAATTCTGACTTCACCATTACAACATTTTTGATCAAAAAATAAAAAATTTTAAACAAAAAAAAGCGAAAAATCGAATTCTCCTATGAAGTAGAAAAATTATACCAATTATGAATTAAATGTCTCAAAATTGAAAACTGCTATAAATTACCTAAAAATGGGTAAACAATTTCGAAAATGGTTTTGCCTTCATAATGTATGTACAGATATTTTGGTGAAAATTTTAAGTTTATAAGTCTATTATTTTTCTGAAATTCGATTTTCTATTAATATTTTAAGCATAAATATTTTCGGAGTTAAGAAGAATTTTACCACAATCATGTTTACCGATTTTATGCTATTTTTTGATAGTTTATTCTTACGCGGTTGTCAAAATAATTAAAAAAGAACCTTTTTAATGTACCAACTAGATGCAATTTGCTACCAGAAAATACTGCTACGTGTAATGATCGACATAAAAAAAAACCATCGTAATACCAATACATTGACTCGAAATCTAAAATGAACAAAATAAAGTATTATAATTGTATTTAATGTTATTTAAAGTTTTTTTATTATTTACTTTTATGCATGACTATGATTAATGTATTACGATGTACCATATATTTCTTTAATGTTAGTAGTATTTCAAATACCCAAATATGTGATATTATGTAATTAATCACAAGACCAGTTGCAAAAAAAAAAAAATAAATAAAAACTACAGAAAACCAACTTACATATAATTTAATTTACAAATAATAATAAAATAGATGAGCGTTTCTGTACTTAATATACTGAGCGTTACATCTAAAAATAATATAATCGTTCCTATGAACTGGTCACTTGTAATTTTATATGGTAGATTATTATAAAAACTATACCAAAAAACTATGTATTTTGTCATTTTCATCACTAAGGAGATTTATTACCATTCATTAAGAGGATGTTATACCCACATTTATTGTCTTTACCTATTTAACAGATAATATATCAAAATCACACTACGCAGAATTGAAAATTTGGAGTTTAGGTTAAATTTAAAATTTAAACACCTATTATAAAATTTAAAGAGAGGAATAATTTCCAGTGAACCTTATGGGCATTTTATAAAATAACGTCTGATAAAAAAGTTGAAGTTATTTAAAAATATCAAAATCTTAAATGCCGTAACTTTTTTTTCAGACAATATTTTACAAGAAGCCCATGAGGTTCTCTTGAAATTATTTTTTTCATTAAATTTTATAATAGGTGTTTAATCTCTAAAGTTAACCAAAATGCCAAAATTGATAGCGTTCTCTTAATGATATTAGTATAATAATAATATATAATATTGTATTTATTTCGTTAAAATTTAATACGTTGGGATAGTAACCTATCCATTTCTTTTATTATCTATGATTTAAACTAAATTTGTAGGTTTAAAATAGTTAATTTTACAATTCTATGATTTTCCTGCAAAAAATATGTAATAAATCTTAAAAAACACTATCCACGTTATCCAATGGATGACATTTTTAGAAAAATTTATTATTATTTGTACAATGTGCAATCGTAACTCATAAGGATAATATTTTAAAATTTAATAATACGGCTAATATTTTGTGATTCATTATATATTTATATAAATGTATATGTTTAATATTTAAATCCGTACATTTTTATAATTTAAATGACTAATTTACACTTATTCATTTTTTCTTTTTGGTATTGGTAAATATATTATTAAATTTTTATAGAGAGTTTCGCATTATGACGTATATTTTTTTTATTCATAAATATTTAATATTAAACTAGTTAGTTTATATTATTTGTTAACAATTAAAGATATATTTGTTATGGATATTTAATATATATGTTATATAAAATTATTCAGAAAAAATTTGGAATATGAGGTTAAAAAATAAATTGCAATTAAAATAAACTATAAATAAATATAGTTAAAAATTATACTTTCGAGATAAAAATCGTAAAAAATTATTAGTATTACAATGGCATTTTAATTTAATTGTAAATAAATTATTCATAAACATAAACATTGACTAAGGAAATGAGCGTTTCTCGTTGAAAGATAAATTATTCAATAGTTGTTACTAACCAAAGTTCCATAGTTTTCCAGAAATTCAATTGTATATTACAAACAATTATGTATGATCTAAATCATTCGTACAACAATATAATACACATAAATTTTTCATGTTTCAACTAGAACTCTAAAATGTTATTATTTACATTATTTTGTAATGTTGACAAATTATTTACGATTTATTTAACTAGACTCCATAACAATGATGTATTTAGCAATTTTCGTATTAAAAAGTGTAAACAATGTTTTATGTTAAACACAGAAAAATACGAAATTACATTTCTACACTTGTATTTATTTTATTACAATACAGGTCATATAATAAATAATATAATTTAACATATAAAATGCACAATAATCGAAAAATTATAATACTAACATATTTAAATAGGTGTGAATTACAGTGGCTAGTCTAGGTACCCAATGAAATTCTATATTTATGTTGGCTGTGTGAGACATCCTATGTAATGGATACCTAATTAAGTTAATTGAAGATTCATAAGAATATGGAAAAGAGTTCGGGAACGGGAGGTTAGTATCATATCTTAAGTATAAGATATAAGATATACGATTATAGATATAAGTATCTATATCTTTAGTTGAAATAACTCTATAGTTGATAAAAATATAAACAATTTTCAAATGTTTATTTAATTTTATGTTTCTAAACGAAGCTTAAAGATCTTAAATCACCACACGTCCTTCCTTACAATTCATATTTAATATTATTAGCTTTACAAATAAATTATTTAATATCGATTTTCCTTATAGTGCAAGTGTACAACATGTAAAATTCTAGAAATTCTAGAAACACCAAAATTCCCAAATATTTCTGAATATGTTTAAAATTTATGAAATTAATATTCAAGTGAAAATTCCTTTTTTTTTATTAATAAACTATTTATTTTTTAATGTTACTAATTAGTTATTATGTATTATTAATCAGTAATATTAAATAGGTTTATGATTAACCAAAATGAATTTTTAATTAAATATCATAAAATTGTTTAAAACAATTTGTTTTTTACTTAAATAACTAGTTTTATTCATCACCTTTTACAAATAATAAAATTAGTTATATAACATTATTTATTATTATATTCATACATACTATACTCGTACATTTACTATTTAAATTTCTAATTACAACAGCAAAATGTATGGAAAAACTTAGTGCATTAGATTTTTCAGTTTTTGTCTCCCTAGTAACAATATGAATTGTAAGGATAGTCGATTGTTAAATTAAAAATATCTAAACTAACTGTATACACTGTAAACTGTTTTAATAAGAATATCTATAAATATAATGTATAGAAAACTAAAACTGCAGTAGAAGTAGTATTTTTTTTTATTTAATGAGTGTTACATAAACTTTTGCTATAAAAAAAATCAATAGAATAAACTCAACATACCCCACACAACATTATTCAATGATAATCACTGTATAAATATTGGAATTTATGTGGAATTTTAATATTTAAATTTTAATGTGTATTGTCTAAATATTAAATAAATATTTCAGTTAAAATATTTAAAACGAAATATTTAATAAACATTTATTTAGAAATATTTATTAAATATCCTAGTAAATATATTTATTTAATACTCTTAAATGTTTAATTATTATTGTTTCTTAATTGAAAACTATGAAATTAAATTCCTATATATAATTAAATGATAATTAAATATGAAAAAATAATTTAAATAAAAGATTTATTATGAATTATAATTTTATTAAAATAATTGAATGTTTATTTCAAATCATTTCTTCTTAACTGAAACTTATTTTGAGTTTCGGCTGTTTGAAATACAATATATTTATAATATCTTTTACAAATGCTTATTCAAAATTAAATTTCAGAGGAAGGAAAGTGGGGTTATAGAATCAAATAAATGTACTTGAAATAATGATTTTTGTATATTACTTCATGTTTATAATAACAATTTGTTGTCTATGTGAAATCCATATTGTTATATATTAGTATTGGCTGTCAAATATTAAATTTTTAAATTATATTTTTCAAATTTATAATATGTAGGTTAATATAGGTAGTATTCGATATATAAGTTATTTAACTTTTATAGTAAAATCCCCACGTGAAACCGACATAATGTGTAAAAATATATTAAATGGGTACAATGCAATATAGAGGCAATAAGTAGCTTCCAATGCGTGCCTAACTAATTTTCATAATTTTATGGTGAAAACAGAAAAAAATTATAATTAGTCTAGAGACAATTATTAGCGATTATTTATTGTATAAAAACTGGTTATTATACTTTTAGTAAATTGTTAATATTTTGTGTAAAAATATTAATTTGGAAATGTATGTTTTTATAAATATAAATTTTTTTAACTTTTTGGTTTGAATACATGGATATTTTAGAATATTGTAGGTATATATTATAAAAATTTTAATTTTTATAATATTTTATCTTTTCATACTAAAACTTCAGATTATAATACAATGTTAATAAAATCATATTTTACTAATACCAATAGATTACTATAAAAAATACCGAAGAATATAAAAGAAAGATATACTACTATTATAAAAAATATAATTATTAAATAATCAAAGAAACGACATTTTTCTCAGAAATGTATTAATTTATTATTTATCTATAAAACATATATTTATGCAGTAGGTATACTGAAATTGATTCGAATGATGGACTCCACAAATTAATTTGATCTATTGTTTTCATTATAAAAAAAAAAAAAAAACTAAAATATTCATGTTCAATATCTAGGGATAACAGTTAATATTTATTAGACAACAGTACAATTTCTCTAATATTTAAACAAAAACATTTTATTTTGTACAATGTTATTTCATGAATATCGTAAAATATATTGTACTCAAGAGAGTACTTTTATCACATCAAAAATGGTTTAAATAAGTGTATTGTATCTAAAGGAACGACAAAGTATTATATTAACATATTCATTAAACTATTCCATCAAATATAGAAAAGAGATAATAGTATATACCTATATTATTTACCTATAATATTTATTATACCAGATCTTTTTTTAATTGTGTAATTTTAAAAAGTCTCTTGTAAAAAAAGGTTTTCTCTATGTGTTTGGCATAAAAAATAAAATTCATTAAAATTGTATATGAGTGTGCTCTAAAATATTCATGTATCATATAATTTTATAGAATATAAAATACTAAACATGTAATACTATACATAATATAACGTTTTATTGTAAAATAATTATAAAAGGAAATTTTAAGGATCCGATAAAAAATTTCTGTTCAAATTGTTCAAATATTGAATATGTTATTCTATAAGTATTCATATTTTATCTGTATTTTTATTTTACATACATGACATATAGTATATATATATAGAAGTTAAATATTATTTAAACTAAGCATATATATATATATAATACGGTAGAAAAACTCGAAAAAAGCGAAAAAAAAAATGTATATATAAAAGTACTTGATACTTTTAACATGACGAAAGCTTTATAATATTATGTATCGTTTCACATTAATTTAACCTATGAGAATGTTTAATAAATAAAAATTAATTTTACTACATTACATTAATCCAACATTTAAATTAGTGAAGTAATATATAATATTATGTATAAATATACTATAATATATTTGTAGAATATTAAAAATGATTGTCCAACATGAAATATTTCAGTTTAAGAAATGTAATTTGTTTATTTTGTATTTTTGGTGCTTATATCTTTTAAAAATATAAGAATAGCAGATTTAACTATAAATAGAAATGCGTTGTAACGTGACGGATTTTCGCGCGACATAATAAATAATGATAATACACCTACATGTACACCATTTGCCGCTCAAACACCCGATCTTACCATAATTTTTCTTTTCCCTTCTCTATAATCTCCCGTAAATATATATAATCTCCCGCACATACTACCCGCCGTCTCAACCACCACCCTACCACTACTCAAGTCACCGCCGATAAGCGCGGACCGGTGACCGACTGCCGTTTGTCGCCACCACGCTGCCGGCTGTCGTTTTTGGACTCTCGGTCGTTTCGGATCTTTCAACCGTGAACGATCACCACGTTTTTTTTTTTTATTATTTTGATCATCTCTACAGTACGACGTCTAACAGTTTTTCAACAAGTCTAACGTCGTGTTTTGATCTCCGCTACTGGAAACTACTGCGTATACCAGTTTTCTCCACACGTCCAACGTCTCAAGACTTCATTTTTTATTATTGTTTTTTAAAAGCTATTGTGCCATGTGGCCGTAAATATTTTTTTTATGTTCCGGCCAGGACCGGGAACGTGTGATGGGTGAAATGTGGCGGTCGTGGTAATATAGTATCAGTTTATTTCATGTCTTCCCTTGTAATGATCAATTTTATATTTTAACTTTCAAAAAGGAACACACTCACACTTAATAGTTTCTTTTCCTAGCAATAGTTTTTCCATTTTAATTTTAATTCTCTCTCTCTTTCATTCCCTCAGATACAGTGTAAATAACAGTTTAATAGTAATTTAATTTCAACACCATACAAATTAATATTAATATACCTACTCAATAGCCGTCATTTTGTTCATAATACACCATCTAAATTATTGGTCGTATATCGGACGTCGCCCAGAACTTTTTATTAAAATATGTAGTATTTGGTCAAGTACCCGATCTTCACGTGGGCTGCGGTAAACGCCACAGCACGTCGACTTCGGGTAGGTATTGTACCTACTGTTTAAAATTCTCCAAATATTATAATGACAAACTTTTTATTTTTCTTCTTTTCTCTTCCAATTTTCTCTTTTTAATACTTATATTTTTTTTTTGTTGTATGGCGAAATGAACAAGATTCATTTCGCAAGTATGTAAATAGTTAATAAAGTCCCATGATATAATGTGTTTTCCCCTTTATAGATAGGCAGTGAGTCCGTTATCTATAGAATAACAATGTTGTAATCTATAACTTGTTAATTACCCAGCCTACCACAAACACAAAACCAATGTATTCTACTCTTCACTTTAATAATAATATAATTTAATAATACCAATATTTTTCAAATTTAAACTTTTTTTAAATTTCTTTTTTCTTTTTTTCTTTTTCTCTCTTCTAGTTTGTAAGGCAACAAAAATCCGTTGGACTCCGACTACATTGAGTCTCGGTCCTACGGTGGACCCAAGTCCTGCCTTGGGTTTCTGGGGCCAACCTAGCCCTTTAGGGGACTAGGGGGGTTACACGCTTTTACATTAGGTACCTATTGACCAAATATTTTAACGAAACTGGCTCATTTATTGAATTTACACAAGTTTTTTTTTTTATATTTGTACCCAAAAATTCTTCTAGATAGAGTGCTCTGATCTTTACATACGTACCACTTTTTAGTCTGTTATCTAGTAGGAAGTCGTTTTTCGAAAAAACTACAGAAAAATTATATAAAAACGGTAAAAATACGATATCATCAACATCGGTTATTGTTATTTCGAAAATATTCGTATTAGATTTTTGACATTTTTAAAATGTATGTTACTTAAAATACTATAAAAATATTTCAAATAGTTTTTGTAATTTTGGGTTATTTATAGATTTTGATGTATTTGAGTCATGAAAGGATTACATTTTGATTGAAAATCTGAAAATATTGATATAATCGTACCACTTCCCAGACACCGGCCCACAACCCAACCAAGGACAGCAGCCCACTGTCCTCTATGACAGTAATCCACTAGGTCAGTCCGCCCTTGTATACTCTCATTTGTTATCTCCGTCTAACACATAGGTACAGAACATAGCAAAATTGAGTTTTGTATTTTAATAGTGGGTTAACCTATTAAAAAATAAAAAATAAAGTATACCTAATCCTTGAATATAATCTGTGTTATATTGGAAAAATTTGTATTGATAAATTTACTTTCAGTTAAAATATTTACGGCTTCATTCTGACATCATTTATACTCTTATAATAAAATTTAAAATTTACCAAAAAATCAACCACTAACACATAATATTTGAAATACGAAACCTGATTTGACATGTTTGATATTTTAAATTATTGTCATTAAATGAACGAAAACAACGTATAAGGTTGTGGCGTATTCTTAAAATTGTATTATATACTAAAATCCAATTAATATTTGACATTACCCAATTAAATCATAATTTAGTTTGCTAGCTTCAGCCCATGGGCCATGGGATACATGTGGATGCCACATTTAAGTGTAGGCCTACTCATCCTGCAACGAAACAGCTATTAATATTAATGGCGATATATATGGATCAGATAAATATTGAAATTAGGAAAATTTAAATTACAATGTTTGTATAATATAGGAATATTTAATTGTTCAATTGCTCACAGGAATTTCCAGTGGCATATATAATGATGACGCAGAAAACGGAAGCTGCATACCGACGGATTTTAGAATCTATATGTGAAGTGGTTCCAGGTAATATTCAGGCTAGTAACATTGTTACTGACTATGAAATAGCCCTGGGAAATGCAGTGGGGCATACATTTCCAGCAGCAAACCAGCAAAAAGGTTGGTTTCACATGGCTCAAGTAATTATTTTCTCTTTAATAATTATAATTATAAGTTACCATATTCTAAAATCAATCCATTATTTATGAAATTGGAAATACAAAATATTAATTATAGAAATATTTCTAGAATTTGCTTTCAAAATACTTACTTTCTTATAATGTACGAATACTCAAAATATGTATTTATTCTCGTGATTAATTGCTTAATTGTTGAAACTGACCTCAATGTTTTTAAAATGTATCCAAATATAATAATATTGCTGTAGCAATGTATTACTACAATATAAATAATTATATTATATTTAAAATATTAAAACCAATTTTTAGCAACATATAAAAAAATATATTTACCTCTTGAAATTTAAATTAATAGGCATTGGAAAAAAATGCAAAAAACATTGGTATCCGAAGGCAAAGATATCATGAAGATGTGTATTTGCATTATATGCTAAGGATGTCAAAGATATTGGCCTTGCTACCACCAAACATGATCGATGGTTTTGAGGAAGTGAAAAGGCAGGCCAGTCTATCGCCAAATCAAGATGTTGTTGTACGATACATTAGATACTTTCAAGCACAGTGGATTGAACGTGAGTTTCTAAGCAAATACTATATTTACGCCCATTGGGTTTTCATAGTTCCTACATTAAATAATAATAAAGAATAATTATAAAATAATAGCATATGAAGTTTTCCCCAAAACATCTCAAATTTATAAGTTTTACAGTCCTTTTAGTCATATTCCCTCGGAATAAAAAACCAATGCTCCTTGGTATGTTAATAATTTTAAGTATCCATAATGACCATTTCACGACCAAGAATCTTGACTTCATAACTTCATTCAAACCATCTTATATCAAATATATCCCCACTTAAATTAACAAATACAACCAGTACAATCAGTCAGTTGAAAAAATGGTTCAGAGACCTTTTAACATAAATATTCCCCTACATTAAAAAATATATATTGGCCGTAATCAACAAATGTAATAAAAATAAAATATAGACTTATCTAAAACAATATATGATATAACCATAGCTCCTTTGTATATTATGAAATACATTATATTAATAAATTAGGTATAAAATAACCTGTTACAAGATTTCTATTTCAATTAAAGTTCAATAAAACTATATACTTAGGCGTTGGTGCGGATAATTTTTCGGTATACAATAGACCTCGGAAAACAAATAATGATCAGGAAGTTTTCCATAGAATAATGAACAGCAGTATGAGAGGATATCGTCCTGGAATTTGGAATTTCACAAGTAAGTTAAGACTTTGTACTTTGAGAATAGTGTATTATTATTGTTTTAGATTATACATTTATGTATGTATATGTATGTGTATACACTATACATGTGTTTGTAATGTGTATGTAATATGCATGAATAATTTGTCATTTATGTATGTTACTATGACAGTTTTATTTGTTATTATATTTTATACACTGTTTAAAAAAAGACGATTTCTCTATTTTTTATGGAAACTATTGAGAAAATCAAAAAATAACCTATAAAAAGTATCAACTAGAATACATTTCTTATCAAAGACCTCTTTCTCTAAAGAAACCTAATATATTCCTCGTTCTGCTAGAATCTAAAAAAATCTAAAAAATTAATACTTTCCATCATATAATTTTCTGCTATTCTTACGTTTTTCTTCTGCGAATTGTCATTAGGACTGTGTGTTTAGAAACATAGTATTACAATATAATTCTTTCCCTTAAAATTATCTAAAAAAAAAAGTAATTGTAATTATTAAAATTAAAAAAACTACAAAAAAATTAAATTCTAAAAATTTATAAATTAATTAATTAAATTTATAAAATTTATCTATAAAATAAAATTCAACCTATTATTATTAATATGAATGGTGTACATGATAATATTATATATTAATGGCTGGTACATAAAAACTAGCCAGGTTACATAGTATACGAAAAATAAAATCATTTAATAATGATTAAATTGTCTTTTTTTATATACAATTGTACAACTTTACATTACTTTTTGTACAACTATTTTGTAAAATTTCTTGCAGAAACACTGATAAAAATGGACCAGAGATATTCCGAAAAATATGCACAACAGCGAGAAAGACCAACATTACGACCACGTCAAAGACAATATGTCAGACTCGATCGTAATATAAGTTCAGCTACAGAGAGGTTACAACAAGGGAGAATTTCTGTATAGGAATTTCTTATATATACTAGCCATTTGGCATATGATCCAGGTACCTGAACATAAAAATAATTTAGTTAATTAAATTTAATATAATATATAATATAGTATAGTAGGTATATATAATATTTTAATTATAGTGCAAGAAGATATTATTAAAAAAACAACTTTTAAATATTGAATTGAACATAGTATTTCATCAACTAAAAATGAAAAGTCTATATCAATTGTTTTTGAAACTCACTCTTTTACACAGAATATTTATCCTATGTTTATTCATCTTAGAATTTCTTTAATTAAATAATTAATAATTTAGATATAAAATATCTTCTTCTAAGACATCTTAATTGCCAGTAAGGTCTATTGCCGCAACAACAACATCCCTCCACTTCTCCCTGTTCCTTGACATTTCTTCTGTGTTCTCTATCCCAATCATTCTGAGGTCTTCCTTGATTCTATCTGCCCACCGTTGTCTGGGTCGTCCTCTGGGCCGTTTTGTGTTTGGTCTCCATCTTGTTGTGTTCCCCAGTACTCCTCTAATCACCAAACATGACCTGCCCATCTTATTCTATTACTCTTCATAATTACTATAATATTGGCTTCTCCAAATAATCTTCTCAACTCTTCATTTGTCCTAACTTCAAAATCACCTACTTCATTATTTTTTGGTCCATACATTTTTCAGAGTATTTTTCTTTCAAAAACACATAATTTATATAAAAGATAAATGATTGTTTAAAACTTTGAAATGTTCTAGAACCTTTTCATTACTGTGTGTCGATTTGATTAAGTCTTGTTATAATGTATTACACTTGTTTTGTATATTATTATTAATTATTATTCTAAAAAGTATTGAATATATTTTTGAGGGTATCTTATAGACTATTACATTATATATTTGTTTGATACTTAGAGAACAGACAGAATAGAAATAGAAATATTGAAGAAATTGATGAAGGCTGGATTATTTATTATTTATTTATTTAGTTTATACATTTGATAAATTATTTTTACATATTTTTATATGTGTAATATATACATTAGACAAAATTCCAAGATTAAGATTTAATTTGTATTTGTTAACCTTGGTTTTACAAATATTTTAGAATTTATTGGATACTTTATTTTTTAAGTATTATTTAAAACAATTATTTCAATATCAAAAAATTTCACTTAAAATACCTACAAATTGAATTTGGAATTTTAACTAAAAATAGTATAAAAATAACAAAAATAAAAACAAAAAAAATCTACTGATAATTGATATGCATTAATATTTATTAGAACCAAGACAAAACCTAGAAGATCTAAATATAGCACCAGGCGTAATTGAAATAGAGGGTAACTATAATTTTTCTACTTCAGCATATTTTAGTTTATTTGTTTTTGTTAATTGTTTACAATTTGTAACACCTATACATAGATAGGAATTAATCTTTCTTATAATAAAACTTGTTTCTAATACTAAGGTATCAACTTACATCTCGAAATTGAAAGGCAGCAGCAACACCATGCCATAATAATACAACAACGGATTGATGACAATGATTTCATTGGTACGTAACCTTTTTTTAAATAGACTATTATTTGGAGACTATTATTTGGTCATTAATATATCAATTAATTAAAAATTTAGCAAAATGTGAACTTTTTTCCATTTTTCAATGTTATGTTCTTGTATTTGTTACGGCCTAAATTTCCATATCGCGGGTGGTATTTGGCTTCGATAATAATAAGCCTCCATAATAAAATAGCACGACATGCTGGCCACACTCACACACATTAGATATAGATAAATGTTCATCTGTTT
The DNA here is from genome assembly GCA_025469235.1 of Pemphigus obesinymphae. Classification (NCBI taxonomy): domain Eukaryota; kingdom Metazoa; phylum Arthropoda; class Insecta; order Hemiptera; family Aphididae; genus Pemphigus; species Pemphigus obesinymphae. The sequence goes on from JAIPRL010009439.1 coordinate 17,272, forward strand.
TAGGGAATTATTATTGTATTGAAAATGTTTCATCGTTGTTACTCTCGAGTTTTTAGTCGGTCCGTTCTGCAGTGTTAAAGCGGAACAAAATTTTATTACGTACGCGAATCGCCCGTATATCGATTGTGTGGAGCAAAAAATCGTGTTTCTTTTATTTTGGTTTAATAGTTCATGCGCTCTAATAGCCGTGTACATGGGGGCCCGTAGGAAATTTATCAGGGGGGGGGGCATAAAAAAATCAAACTCCAAAAAAATTAAATAGAATGTTTATTATTTGTAAATTACAAAATTCATTATTATTAAATTTTAATAATTGTATATTGCATATTCATTAGTCATTACTAAATAAAAA
>JAIPRL010009440.1:0-17614 GCA_025469235.1 Pemphigus obesinymphae
AATTAATTTCAGTCGGGGCATTGGGGGGGGGGGAAATTCCCCCCTCGTAGATCCGTTCTATTTTTATATGGCCTGGTGAAATTTCAAAATGGCCTGCTTGATACCTTGCACACCCCAAAAAAAAAACTGAAATGACGCCCCTGCGGGGGATAGGTCCATTTATAAATGATAATGTATCAAGCGTGGGCCATTATAAGGCATATTGTAAAAGATACAATAGTTCATGGTTGATGATTTAGCTACAAAAGCTATTCCAGTTAAATCAATATCAAAAGTTCTATGTGACTACATAATGTGCACAATTTAAATATTTGTATTTCACTTACAGACTAATATATAGGTATTATATTTTAATAAATTGAATAAATGTAATTTTAATTTTAATTTATGTTATATGTGTTAACTTATATAGTAGGTATATCTCCCCATTTTTTCCTTATATTGAATACATTTTAAACGGGTTTTCTACAAACAAAAATTTTTCGTCTACAATACAATACAAATGACAATGAAAGGAAAAAGCGAAAAAAAAAATCGAATTTTCAATTTTGACCCATTTCCCCAGCCCTCCCTGCTATTTTCTTTAGTAACTTTTGAACCGGTTTTCTACAAACGAAATTTTTTTTTCTACTAACCTATACAAACCTTATACAAACGATTGGACATATTTTTACTTGCATACAAAATTTGAGTGGGCTGGGAAAATGTACGTGAATATTATTATTGTACCTACATATTACGCATCGTTCGAGGCCGTAGATTACATATACCTAGTGGTCTCGACTAGTGATGGGCACTATTGAATAGTTTATACTATCGAATAGTTTTACATGACCGAATGCCGATTTTTCGACAAAAACTATCGAATAGTTTGATACAAATTATATCAATTATGTTACCGAATAGTTCGGTAAACTATCGAATAGTTCGGTAAAATATCGAATAGTTTGATACCAATTATAATACCGAATAGTTCGGTACACTATCGAATAGTCCGTACTATCGAATAGTTCGAATCAACCGAATAGTCCGAATAGGTAGTACCTGAAATCTCTAACTATAAATCACCAATGCGTGAAGCCATAATTACTTTGACACTTTGCCTATTTTGATTATTTTTAAAATCGCATCTGTCCCATTGTAAGGGGATTATTGTATTTGTCGAATCTTAGAACATACTAGAGCTTCTGAATAACGAACGACTGCTTTGTTTTAATTTTAAAGAAAAATATATTTATTTTAAATAATGAATTTTTAAATTGTTATATCTCTTTACAATATTGTGATACAATTGCTGAATGTAAATTTCGTGTTTTATCAGATGGTTAGACGGAGACAACAAATAGAGGATCATGTTTTCTTAAAATGTAGGTATTTTTGGTGGTAGTACTGTTTGGACTTTTGGAGCAATACCCACCCGGTGTATGTTTCAAACTACGGATATTTTTTTTTAAAAAAGGTGTTTTATAGAAACATAGCTGGGCCTGGGAGGACGGACCACGCTTGCTGTGACCGATTCCAATTCCGGCCCGATTGTCACATATTAAAATATATCCCTTAATTTTCTGTGAATCACCACGTCGAGTAGGTAATAACTAATAATAGGCAATAGGTTAAATTTAATACAGTTAAGTGTACTTATTTCGATCGCACCTATAAATCGAGCAGGGTTACTCGGGCAGTTTAAATAAAAAATATCCCCCGATCCGCTGTGAAACACCGCATTACAAGTAATTAGAGATAAAAGTTGTTTCGACTTAAATAACTAACAAATAATAGTTTAATTCATGATTTATTAAAAATGTGAAAAAAATGCAAAATAAAATTGACATCAACGGTATCAAACCGGAATACGCTCGCTCTAAATCGTCGTATATTCCATTAGTGTACACTATATAATAATTATTATGTATGATCGGGTATATAAGTAAAACAGCGTAAAATCATCTAATTTTAAATCGCCATAACTTTAAAACTGGTTCTACGATCTAATTGCGTATATTATTAAACATAATAATTCATATCGAATATTTCAAACTAACTGAATAGTTCAGACCAACCGAATAGTTCGGATGACCAACCGAATAGTTAAACTATCGAATAGTTTGGACTATCGAATAGTTCAGACCAACCGAATAGTTCGGACGGCCAACCGAATAGTTTTAACTATCGAATAGTTCAGATCTTAACGAACGATAGTTGAAATAATCGATAGTTTTTAAGTATCTATCGAATAGTTCGATAGTTACTACCTATCGAACAGTTCGGTAGTGACTATTCGATAGTGCCCATCACTAATTTGATGTTGTGTCAACAGGCCGTTTACAATAATCTTTTCAATCGACATAACTTTAAAATATTTTTAACGCTACACTAAATCTAATTATGCAATCAAAATAAATCAGCTTGTTTTATTTGATATTTTCTTACCCTATTTGTACACGTCCTAGCAAGGCGCTTTTTACTTTATACTGTTGGTACTGTAATTTAATTAAAAGTTAAAAGTTTTATTATTATATTAATAGAAATAAACTACTAATTAATAGTAATAAATTAAAAGTTAAGAGAAAAGCTCGAACAAAAATACAACAGTTTATACTACAAGAGGCTGCACGTCATAATAATACGAAAACGACGACGGCCGGTTGATAAGCCACATGACAGATGTATGGATATATGGATATCTATGGTAACATACGTTACCAATAACTTACACAATATAGAATCGCAAAACGGCAGCTAGAAATTATTGCATCCAACTTGACGACCCGAAATCAAAATAAATCAATGGTTAACTAATAATAATAAATAATAAATTATGTAAATTATATATTATGATAGAAATACAATGAAATCGTTACCCGCGGGGCAATTCGAATATACGAGTTATAATAGAGTGGATCGGGTTTTTTTCCTATGTGTATATAGGTATACAATTTATACGTAAATTTGTTTGTCCATTTCAACGCCTTAAAATCAAAATTTTTCAAAATTAGACTATTTTACAAACATACCTTGAAAATTTCAAGTCGCTAGTTATCATAGTTTAGGCTGCGCGTTGTTTATGAATCAGTCAGTCAGTTCTTTTACACATAGAGATTGTAATTTATCCGAAATTCTTAATCGATATTGATTTTTAGAAAAAGCAAAAAAAGGTATTTCAATAAAGTATTAATAATATTCAAAATACTTTAGGTAGCATAATTTTAGATAATTTTACTTCAATAATAAACATTGTAAAACACGGATATAGAGAGGACCATACGGTTGATCCACGAGATGATAGTAAATATAAAACGTCACTTCTTCTTCCAAAAAAATATATCTGTTTTTAAAATAATAAAATTGTAAACTTGCGTAAGGTTAAAGGGATTTTCTTAATAGTGGTACGCAATAATACTGTCCGGTGACTGCGGCCAAATGTACGCACTGCGTGTTTGCACTTTAGGTATATATTATTATTTTTTAATATATACAATAGTAAAGTAAAGTATATATGATTCAATTGGTCAAATTTATCAACGATTTTAATGCTTCCTAATACTTCTACGAGAAAACGATTAATCTTATATTTGTCTTAATTGGTATATCTCTCAATATTTAATTCACATTTATATAAGTGTTCATTAAATTCAATTCGGTTCGATTCTTTGAGACAATTATTTTTTTCCTTTCATTATCGTTAGTTTAAATGGTATCATTGCAATTTTATATCGATTATGATATTTTGATCAATCCATTAACCGGATTTTAATGGTTATGGAGAAGATCTAGAGCTAGAAATTAATTGGAGTGAATTGGTAATGAATAGAAAGAAATGGCGAGAAATTCGTTTGTCAATATGGTTTAGAAAGCAGAAGACATAGAAAAAGAATGGAAATTATAAGTTTTAGACGTAAAGTAAAATTATAGTTCCCCGCATATATTTAAATTGTAGATCAGTTCCTTATATATATATATTCATATTTAATATAGATATCTCTCATTATAAATTTGTAAATAATGGTATTTTTTTTTTTTTTTATAAATACGAATTTTTAATTTTTTAATTTTTTAAAAAGGAACGATAATAATTATTATAATTATTATTAAATAACCGGTATTGGTCTATTTTGATAAAAGTTTTGTATGACAACGAGTAAACACATATCGTTTAGATGCAAACATTTTAGTCTCCGTGAATTTTTCAACACTCTGCGCCCAATTGTGTTTTCAACTTTTTGGTCGAGTCTACAATATAATAAACTTCGTCCTCCATTATAAAGTCTTAATAAATAGGTATTCGAGTACAAGTATATGGATATTAGAATTTTATATTGTATTTCAATGGTATTCAAACAAATTCTTATATAGTTAATTTTAAGTGTACTGATTTTTTTTTAGAAGTATGATTCGTACAAATTAAATATTTGTATCTAAATACATTGAAAAAAGTCGGTTTTATTAAATTTACACAAAATAGAAGTTTTTATTTATATATTTGTCAATTGTAATAATAATTTTTGGATAAAATAATACTATTTTGTAAAATATGAATAATCATGAAATGTCATAAGAGTCAATAAAGTGTAATAATTATATAACTATGGAATACAAATTTAATATTACTTACATATATATTTGTAAACTTTTAAAAATATTTTTAGTTTTACCTAAATATTTTTTAGAAAAACATGAAACACTTGTCTAGAAATATTTAGAAAGTATTTCGAATAATTTTTCACGTAACTCCAAGTATAGGAATTTATTACCGGCCTTCCAATTAATTTTTGCCCTTCAATATTATCCTCATGACGCAAAACACTGGTATTGAATTATTCTTTATTGAATTTATTATATTTTTACTTTCCTAATTTGAGCCGAATTCTATACTAATTTGTTATTTATGCGACTTACCAAACGTAATTTGTAGGTATCTGGTATATTTATGGGTGTCAATTATAGGAGGAGTCAAGGAAGGGATATATCCTCTGAGGAAAATTAGCTGACAAATAGATTATTACTGAAGTCTGTAGTAAATACTAAAATATTATAACTTTTTTAAGTTTGCCACACCTCACTTATACCTTACGAGTGTTTATTTACTATATATTTATAGTTTTATTAATTTCTAAATATAATCCAGAGAGATTAATAAATAAATTAATCTAATTAATAAAACGAATCTAAGAGTATTTGTTATACATTAAAGCTTCGTACACGAAAAATTTGTTGAATACTGTTATTATTGTAATCTATATATATATACAGTGAAACACGATAATAATATAGCTGTTTGTCGAAGTGTATTTCAGCGCGTTAAGTATATTATATTTCGTCGTGCTCACCATTTCCACGGCTATAATTATCCCTGCAGTGAAAACTTTCGTTAGATTTTAGAATCGTGGAAATAAAGTTATTGACACACCTCGTAAGCTCCGGGACAAAGATATTCGAGCTCTAATACGGTCTTGTTTCTTACAGTAATTATAATCCTTTATACCACATTAGTTTTGATAATAATATGTATAAAGACTTACAGGCATGCAAAACAGTTTCGATGCGGTTATGTTTGTGAGAGAAGTGGTTATTTCAGCTTAGTTTAGCAAATTAATATTACCACGTTTCACATGCAAACAGGGCTGCAGAACATGGTGAATTAAAAAGAGAAAAACGTAATTTTATTCACGCTATACCTAACTATTTAATATATACAGTTTACACGTGTTTTAATACCTAAAATATACACTGCAAAATCTAACAATCACAATAATGAAGAGAGAATCAACCGTTAATTATTGTATCACCTACAGACAGGGTAGGTACCAGGTTTTCGTGTGTGCGGTCAACCGATATTTGGGCGAATAATTACACGTATATTCTAGATCATTAAAGTATCATCATCATACTGGACAACTCGGTACACTTAATTAAAATAATTATCCTATACAACGTTGTCTATACTCAAATATAAATGTTACGAATAAATGATCAAATATTCTGATAAAAAAAAAAAAAAAATGATGTTTTCCGATCAACCGATCAAAAATGCGAGTAAAAACTTTTCTTCTGAAAAATTGGCCAATTTTATTGCCATTGAGTCACAAATTAAAATCTATTTATAGGTGCATAATAAATATTTATTAAATATATATATATATTGAAAAACATCAGAATTTCGTAAAACGAGCTATAAATATACATAAATTACTGCACGAGCTTAAATTGATTACCCATAACAAAATATATAGGTATTAAAACATTTAAATATAATTCATAATGAAATTATAAAATTTATAACTGCAAGTCTGCAGTAACAATAACAAATACAACAATTGTCATAATTTATCAAAGTATTAATAATGAACAATATACACTCGTATAATGATCATCTAATCATCTAATCGTCGTCACTTTTCACGAAATAAACATAAAATAACAATTAAAAAGTAAAAATAGTATTATCTATAAGTAGAACCATTTATTTAGTATAGGAAAAAATTTGTTTTTCAGATATTATCACGAAAATTCTTCTCTAAAAAATGAGCAGTATTTTTTTAACTCAATAATATAGGACTATTATAATTTATGATCAGGGCTCGGGACTTTATGCCAAACATATCAAAATATTCAGTTAAATATGTACTTTGACAAAATATGGTTAATATGTTTTTTATTTTTTTCCTTAATCTATAGTAGAGGTTAGAAAAAATATGCTCTTAAAATTTTAAAGTGAAATTTTAAGTTGAAGATTATTTTTACTTATTACTTATTAGCATTTTAAACTTGAAATGCAATTTCCACAAAATATTTTTTTGAAATTGGCATGTATGATTGCGTGAAAAGTATTTGAGCAATAAACTTGATGTTAATATTTTCTCTTAATATATCTCAAGTTATTCTAAATTAACAAAACAATCTTAAGAGTATATAAAGTTCAAAGTATACAAAGTTATCACGTTGTTTTATGAATAAAAGTTGACTATTTTTGTTAAAAAAGTGATTTTTTTCTATGTTCCAAAATATTTATGTTATAATACAACCGTTTTCTATTCTGTAGTTCATATATTTCTAAATACATTAAAATTATTTTTCATTTCTATTAAAATATGTTCTACAGTATACACATCAATAAACCACATCGCTGAAAAGACATAAATTTTAGATTTAATATTATATCATTGTAAACTGAAATTTAAAAAAAAAGACAAAATCCATGACGTAAAAGTGTTTTTTTTAAAGTTCATGTTACTTCAAAAAAAATTAAAAATTAAATTTTTTTAATAAGAGTTGAAATATTATAGTGAAAATATACATTTTTATTAAAAAGTTACTGATACCTCTAAACGCTTAGGTGGTAAACAGTACCTACGATAACAATTACCGAAACATATTTCAGTGCTGCCCGGTGTACAAACTCCACTGACTGCATTGAATTCCGATACAATCATTGATATTTAAAATTCTCGTATTATCACTATTATAAAATGTTACATAAAATAATTTAGATTTGGAATGGTTAAATTTCACGGCGCAAGTATATCAATGTGTTTATCGTATGAAAATATTAGAATTTTCTTTGTTATTTTTTCAAAATATCATAAACCCCTGTAAATATACAGAAAAAACCTTCAAATGATTAAAATACGCATTTACAAAAAAAAAAAAAAACTGCCTAAATATGCAATCACTAATTTTTTAAATTTAAGATCCTGACATCATAAAACACATTTGTGTAGAGTGAGAATTCTTCTATTTATTCTCCGAATAAATATGCAAATGCATAAAGTCCTGAATCCCTCTTATGGGTATATATAGGAACATACACGATAATTTCACTAGAGCATTGACTATATTATATTGTAATAGCTGTATTTCAAAAGGTATATTTATATTTTTTTTTAACGTAAAATTATACACTCCGTGCATTTATAATATTCTTTCCGTTATTTTCCCGATTTGAAAACAGTAAAGGGTGTAATAGTTTTCAGCATCATTGAATTCAAAAGGAATATCCTGTATACTGCACAATGAAGTGTTAACGCGTCCTGTGCTTATAGGCATAATATACACTATATATTATATTAAAATGAACTTGTAAAAAAAATTTTTTATTATATTTATATTCTTTAGTAATACCTTTATAGGTATTCCGTTATACTTACATGTACCTATGTACAATATAACTTTTTATTATTTTTTTTTCATGAATTAAAATATGGCGTGTTTTCGTAGAAGTATAAATGTATGTTTTTTTATTCCACTCGTAAAAAAAAAAAAAAAAAGAACGAGAACAAAGTTTAAAAATATAGAAAAATGTATTCGTGATTCAAACATATGTGTGTGTGTGTGTGTGTAAATAATAAATCCCGAATATATTTTTTGACGTAAAGCTTTATGCACTATGGTTTATTTAAAAAAAAAGTCTATATAATTGTGCGGGTTTAAAATGTTATATGTTATATATATATATCTATGATCGTATGCATTGTAAAAAAAATGTCATTACTGCGAGGATGGTTGTTTTTATTATTTTTAATTTAATAATTAATATACTACGAGTATATACGGTTTGCCTATACGTATTGTAATTTTAATTTTATTCGTATTCGTCAGTAAAAATCCAATTTATTATTTGCTTTTTGCATATGCCAATACGGTATGTACATTTTGTTTTATACACACACACATATATATATATATATATATATATATATAGGTAGAATATTAATTGAAAAGAACATTCTTTGTTAACAACGAGTATATGTATATTGTCTGTATATACATAATATTATTATATTTGATATTTATTATCTACATAAAAAATAATAATAAATATTTGTTTGGTTTTTACCTATAGGATTTTTGGTTCAACCGACCGACAGGGACCTTATACATAGATCTTTCTTACGGTCCAGGACTGGTCATAGTAATATAATATTTAAATATTGATCTATGTGCTCAGTTGAAATCCTAATCACGCCGTAAACCGCGTGCACAGTAATATTTTGAATGATTTTCTGGTAGTCGATTTAACGTGTTCGGAACGTTCACTTGAAAATTGAATTCGTTCACGTTCAAATGTATTCAAAAAGAACACGTTCACACTCGCGTTTTTTTTAAAAAAAAAAACGAACGCGTTCATCTGGTCGTTCATTTTAATTAATCGATTATTAACAAAATATACATTTTTCTTATATATACAGTAAAAAATTACCGATTCATAGAAACTATCGTTTTCATTTTATAGCGGTCCCAAGGAAGTTGGACCTTAAACGTGCTTTCACACTCCATCGTGTCGTCCATAATTTTAGACGTCGTGTTAAAAATCCAGCGATCTGATTGGCTGATCACATTGGTTACATTTATAATCGTTCGTATTACCAAATGTTACCGTAGAGTTGAAATATATTCAACTTTGCTGTCGTGTGGTTACAATGGTATGTTATTATCACTGTATGGTCCATATTATTCAGATTATTAAAAAGTCCTTATCATAATATTATATACCGAGAACCCTTGTCACCCGGACGTTATCAGGTTACCCGGACGTTTCAACGCGAGTGAACGACACGATGAAGTGTGAAAGCACCTTAAGTATTATATTGAATTCTAATAAGGTTTATAGCGAAATTTTAACGTATTTTAATTTAATCGGTATAAAAAACGTTCAAATTTCTCAAAAATATAAACATCGTTCACGTTCACGTTCTATTTGACAGAGACAAGTGGCGTTCGTGTGTCGTTCACAAAATATGAACGTGAACGCATGAACGTGCGTTCACGAACGTTGTTCTTTCTAAACACTGTCGATTTATATTTAAAATAGATAAATACGGAATTATAGTATTTTCCAAACGAGGGATAACGTTTTAGGCCGTTTGCGAATATAATATAATAAAAATAATATGAATATGAATTTCGTTATTGGTAGTATACATAATACATTAAAAAGTGGAAATATAAATGTAAAAATAAAAGTATATCTAATACTAAAGATAATAAAAGACGCAAAAAAATAGTTTTAGAAAGTATTTATTATGAACAATAGATAAAAATGTAAATATAATATGTTTAAATCGTCTTCCACCGAAAATGGTTAAATATTAGTTTCTCGTGAAACTTTTGTCGTATTTCGCGCGCTCTAAATTATAATATTATTCTAAAACCACGGCCGCCGTCAAAAATAAATCACTCTATTCCCGAAGGTATAAAAAACAGGTTAGGTTTTATAACACGCATACGCAGAAACCGGGATCGAAATAAAGTACCTATATATACACACGGTGAATATCGTGATAAAAAATAAATACCTCTTTTTAGGGCCGCGGAGTTTAATATATATTTATCAAGATGATTTTGAACCTAAATTTAGATAGAATGTTTGATACGAAATAATAAGTTCTCTACAGAAAAAAATAAAACACACACACACACACATTTTCTTTCTGCATAATATAATATATATATATTTCATAAGCTATAACGTTTAGTATCTCAACTACACCGATGGCTTCTCACATTGTCCGCGTTAAGTTTTATTATTTTAGCCTTGAAAATATTCACTTACGTTTTTTCGATACACTCGTATTTACAGAAAGAGTAATATCGTTAACCACTATTATTATACTGTGGAGAATTCGTTTTGATATATGGTCCTATATTCAAAACTGAGAACTGGAATATAACAAACTGTGTATAGATACCAAAAATTGTAACTTAACGAATTGCTTTTTTCCTACAAAATGTTTAACTTGATAAGTTATATATATATATATACTTGCCAAATGAACGGGTAAAACTTATCTTTATTGTGTCAGGCTTTTGAATAAAAGCCTGACACAATAAAAGCCTTTATTAAAGTATATTTAAATGTAAATAAATACGGTGCCTACACAATTCTCGTATTTTTAAAGTAATCGACTACAAACATCGCGATTGGTCAAAAGATATTTTTTTAATCATCACATATAAGTTGATGGCCATCAAGAAAAACTCGATATTTGAGATTTGATTCAGAAAAGTTACTGTCTTGTGGAGGTTTTAGGTTTCTAAACATACGTTCAACATCCTCGTCGCGTCCGTCTGTCCGTAGTTACTAGTTAGTACATAATGGCAATTGTTGATTTGGTTAAAGGTGAGACAGACATTTTTTGTTTTTGATATTTTCATTACGTAGTTACGAGGAACATTATTGATTTGGTTACTAGGGTGATAGATGTTATTCGTATTCTTTTATAATTTTTTTAAGATTATTGTTTTAAATACGTTTGTAAGCCTAGAATATGTCATACTAGCAGAATTGATAGGCTTTTCTAACATTTTTATTTTATTCTTTCATTGTTAAATTTTGTTTGAGTTTTTAAAAATATCAATGAATTTATAATAATCGTTATTGGATTAATATTATCTTCAATAATTGTAACTCGTGATCTAACCAGGAATCTAACAGAAACTTAAAAATATACTGAAAAAGCCATAAAATTACTTCGCACCTTGGGCAGGAAACCCATATATATGTATGTTGAGGATGTTGGTCAGTTGTCCCTTTGGTCTTTGAATAGGATAATGTATTATTATCATTATTTGAGATTTGAAAACAATGATAAATCGTTGCATTCGATAAATACGATTTTGATCAGTGCAATATTTTTGGGAAAATTATAAAATAACTTCTATTAAACACAGATAATATATTTAATCACATAAAATACGTGTCATAAGCCGATTCCCCGGGATTTTAATTTCCATTTTTCTATAAATATATTATGATAAATTGTATTAATATTATATTTATATAATTTATTTTATTATTATTAGTTTTGGCTTTGAATGAAACTTTAAACCTCTTCTCTCTTGAATAAAAATAGATAGATATACCTTACAAAGATGTACACACCGTATAAGTATAAGTATACACTATAAAATGTATAAGTATTTTGTTATTTTTCATGCACTTTTGTACAAACTGCATTGAGGATCGACTGTGGTCGAGTGGTCTAAACGCATATTTCGGTACACGAGGTATCCAGGTAAGCAAACCAGATTTTTCTAGCTGGTGGCGTCTGGTCTCTGTTACAAACCGGCCTTAATTACCACATCCGTCCGTTAATTTGGTAGCTATACGCTTGTCGTAGCTATCAAGAACCATCTTCGACTTCCTTAATATGCGAAAGGTGCAAACCTGAAAGTGTTAGAGTTTGGAAAATAAGAGGATGTAAAACTGTAAATCTAAATTTGTACAAACTGCATTCTCACACACACTGCATAAAAGGTAGTTTTCTTAAAAGTACCAACTACAACCAATTTACTATAGTTATCATACAAACTCCTGCTCAACTATATCCGGTCAAAATTTTGTTCATAGAAATAAATAAAAATAAAAAAATAATAAACATCATTGTAAAATCAACAAGCTTCCTCGATACGCACTGAATCTAAAATGGTAAATAAATTCTTATCCCGATTTATTATCGTATGAATAGGGTGATCTTTTCGAAATTTAAGGGTTATTAAAATGTAATATATTAAGTAATAACTTTACGAAATCCCTTTAATTTATGAGACGTAATTAGAATAACTTAACAAGTCGTTTTTTTTTTTTTTTTTTTTGGCAATAACATGTAACTTATATCTAAGTTTTATCGAAATCGAGTGAAATTGAGTTACTTGCACAAATTTTTAGTTTTATTTGACAGATTCGAGTTAGTATATTGTACTATAAACATTGGGCGATAAAATGCAATATTATTTTGAGGATTAAAACGTTCGCGTCATAAATAATATTCCGTCCCGAATAATCGAGTCTGTTTTGCTCTCGAGAATGCATTAACGCGACAACGGCCAAGAATATTGTCTCGAGCCATACTGTTCATATTCGGCGTGTACATTTTTTGCGCTTTTTATTTTCATTTTATTATTTAATTTTATTTATTATACTTAATGCAATTTAAAAAATTTTTTAGGTCAAGAGATATATCCGGAAAATATTTGTTTTACATTTTGCATTATAGTATCGTCAAAGTTTCGTAGAAGTTTCGAATTGTAAGTGCTTTCACGAACGTCTTGAGGTATATAGTCCAAGAATTTTTACATTGTTTCTCGTATATAATATTCTACGATATATAACGTAGGCTTCTTCACTAGTATATATATGACGTATTATATATAACTCATGCGATAATCAATTGATTACCAACAAAAGTTATCTGCAGCTTTCAAATATAATACCTTGTCTACGTGTGTGAGCAATCGGAAAACAGTCAGGTCGACCGTGTTAAATGTGTCGGTTATACCGCGAGAAAAAATATTCTATAGAAAATGGATAGAAAAATATGATTAACAATTCAATGGTCTAATTTTTTTTTTTTTTTAGGAAACAGGGTTTGATTGTTATTGTACTTAAAATAGTTGATTATGAATATTAACTTAAATATATTATAACATGTATATATTATGTACTATACTTTAATTAAAAAATAATACTTTTTAGATATATTATCTTCTTTATATATAATTTTCATCAAATAAATCTATAAAATATATAAATGATAACAGTATTGTGAGTAAAATAAACCTAAAATAATTTCGCAAAGTTATAAACGATGTATTGTTAAATCATGAGTTCACAATTGTACAAAATTAGTTTTTACAAAAACAAAAAGAGAGGGGTGTAACTATATATATATAATAAAATAATACTTGTCTCGTCTAAAAAAATTTTATCTCAGATCTGCTTCACCAGAAAAAAATGTAATCACTGTTCCTGATGATAGTATTACCTTGGAGTCAGATCTAAGATAACGGCACAATCACATATATGTACACATAAGTAATCAATCAAACTGAAGCGTAGAATACTCAAAGATATAATAGTTAAATATATATATATATATATAAATAATAGTTAAAAGACAAGACATATAATGTGTTTTATATATTTTTATCTGTTCATCTACATGATGGGAGGATGATGATGCGGTCTTCTCTCGTAAAACCTTAAGCGGTTATGCCCGTCATGATATTTTGTAAATTAATTTTTTAATTTTTATTATTATATCATAATATATTTGTGGCGATTATTTAATCTTGAATCTGTTAGCAGACTTTAAACCTATTTGAAATATATAGTTCGAACAACAAAGTTAATAAATATATTATAAAAATACATATAGTTATCCATTATTATCGGTAACTTTTCTCTATATTTTACAAAATTAATGGGAAAATTAAATAAATTAACTACAAGAATGAATTTTTTATTCAAATTCCCATTACCCTAAAACTCGACTAACCCCGCTCGATTAGCCAAAACGTAGCAACAGAAACTTGTTTCTCTCAAAATCTATCATTTTTGAAGTTTTTGAAGTTGCTTAATTTATTTACCTATCAGTTAATTTAAAAGTTATAATTTTTGATATACATTTTGAAATTTGGTGTTTGTATACAATTTTGTGAGCATAATTGATATTAATATGTTTCCTCGTGGTATATATAGATAATAAAAAAATCGTAGAAAACCAATTTTTTATGTTGAATATAGTAAGAATTATATACAGGACGGGGGGGGGGGGAGGAAGGGAGTTAAAAAAACATACTCTAGCCTTCCATTACAAATCCCAAGTATCCCATGGTCATAATAGTCTAATCATTTATAATAATGATTTTTTTTTCTTTCTCAATTTTATAATATTATAATTTATTGTGTTAATGGCTTATCATTAATTTGGATTTTAAGAATTGTTTCTTTACAAAATGACAACTTTAAAAATATGAAAGACTTAATCTTCTCACTTTCAATACTAATACAATAATAATAATAATAACATATTATCACAAATTGCCATCGATCTAATCCGGTTTGGTATATTTACATATACATAATACACACGCGATACAGGTTATTGTCACGCATTACATCGTACATGAACTGCATAATTCATGTGACATTATGTATTTGTATATATTACAATATGTGTCGAATATTATCGTTATTATTATTATTATTATTATTATTATTATTATCACGGGTACGTTGATCTTTGGTATCTTCAGGTGGAACCGTAGAACAGGTGGTTATTACCTTTCATGACCCCGTAGTTGTATATAAGGTCTGAACGCCGATGTTTGCTGCTGATAGCTACCGTATAATACACAACATATATTATATACAGTCAATATCGATGGTTCGAGACAATATCGATGAACAATATAAAAATTGGTTTTCCTTTCCTAAACGAAATACGCGTCGTGCACGTTTAACCCTTCGCGTGAAATACGTTCGGAAAACGTCAAACCGTCCATACAATACATTTTATACGTCGTTCAACCGAAGACAAAATATAAACAGGGACGATCGTATGTTTTTCTTCTTTATTTTCTCTACCATGACAATAACAATAATACCGGTTCGAGAATAAGAGATAACGTTATAAAAGTTAAAATCAGAGATCTCCCACCCCGTACAGGGTGCGATATCGGACAACTGACCTCGGATAATCGACGTTCTATACAATGTTTATAAAGCAATCAATCACTTCGTGGCCGGCATATATATTGGTGTATACCGTATAGGGATATTTACGATATAAACAAGTTTCCCTAATATTGGCCGCCGTTATGATATATATATATATTTTTTGTTTTTGTATATATATTTTAGTTTATTTTTCTTCTATCACACCTTGATGTTTGTTCCTCAAAGCACACATCGTGCTTGTATACACGACATTATATTATATTTTCAACATCGTGCGCTATAGTGTAATATAATATATTCACCTTGTGTATACTGTAAAAGTTATATAGTAGTTTTTTTTACGTACACCTATCTTCAAAGTGTCGTATAGACACTTTAAACTAAATTCGAAAAAATTAAACGACTCAAAAACGTTTAACAATAAATTTCCAAAATAATTTTCAAGTAGTTTCATGTAAATATGATAATTTTTGTGTGATATCGAAACGATTCGTATTTATGAATCCGTTTCATTATAGGTACTATACACGTATATTTTTAAAATGATTCCTAGAACGATAGGTAATACCTAATATTTTTTGAAAATTCACTTTTTGTATATAAATGGTTTCAAAAAAATTACGTACTTTTGTATCCAAAAGTAGAGTTTTTATATGCATTATTGAATGTGTTGTACAGAAATATATAAGGTTCTATCGTCAAAAATTCAGTAACTTATTATTTGTATTAATTTTAGAACCATACGAAGAATGTTGTTAGTATGAAAAAGTTATATTTGATCAAATTATTAATACATGCTGTAGGATAAAAAAGTTTTAATTAGTTTATGCTTTTCTGTTGTTGAAGTTTTATGTAACGATAATTATACATTAAATGCATTAAAATAATAAATGTTGTTATATAGTACCTATGAAAACCTATGGATAAAAAAAAGTGTAAAAAAAAAAAAAAACAGGAGTGAGATTCGAACCGGCGGGGCGTAATCGTATCGAAAGTTCATTCCCGTTCCCATTAAGCTACAGAATTGATGATATAGTAGTCGAAATTTCTAATATTTAAACTATTTAGATAACGGATGATACCGTTACGTAAATCAACAGAAAATATATACACGTATTCGGAACAAACGTCCCGGTCGGACGGGGACGATCGGTAGACAAAGAAACGTTCAGCTAAAACGTCCGGGAAACGCGAATCCGATGTCTGCGGCATCGAAAAGGCCTACAAAGTTCGCTAAAGCCGGTTTTGAAAGTTTGGGACAATAATACGACGACGCGGGAGGACGTCGAGTTATTTCCAGCTTCTTAGGAACTATCTAAACCTCACTCTACTCTGTCTTCAGATCATTATCCATTCTCTTCGAGCATCTCTTTTCAGGCCTTTCTCTATTTTTCTTTCATTCCACTTTCATCTCTCTCGTAAATCTATACACAAACCAGTAATCTACGCTCTATTAATCTATTTTAATTTTGCTCTAATGTTCTTACCATTAGGGCTACTCCTAAGCCGCTTCTATAGGAATATTTATTTCTTGCATGCCGTTGCTTGTGAAAAACCAAAAATACAATATAAAAATGTCCGTATCAAAACACCGAAAATTTATGACATAATTATTCACGAAATTACATGGAAAAGAAACTATGCTTTTGAACAGGCTCACCACGTATCAGATGCGTATTGCCCGTGTGAGCGAATTCGTACTCGTTATAGATGTATATTACATTAACACCTCATTTGCTTTCAAAGAACGCGTCTAATCGAGTGTTTGAAAAAGTGGAAACACTGGATACCGCCATAAACAAATGAGAGCACGTTTCAAAGTGTGTCTCGACAAATTCCACCCCATACAAATTTTGGTCTGTATGAGGTCTATATACCTTATACAGTATAATATAAAATACTATATATATTATAAAATATATAACATATACCTATTATAGTTATATGCAATAAGTGGCGACAGAGTGATGTATATCTCGTAATCATGTTCACAGAAAGACAGACGACTAATGCGTTAAGGTTATAATAACATAAATATAAATAAATACCCAGTTTCTACAAAAAGAATTTGTTTTTATTTAACAAATACGTATTTCGAAAACAATGTTTTCATCTTCAGTGTTAAACAACTACTGAGTCGTTCGGCGCGTATACATT
>JAIPRL010009441.1:0-17612 GCA_025469235.1 Pemphigus obesinymphae
GTCATATTGTGCTTTTCTTTTTCGTAGATAAACATTTTGGTAGTTGTTATGTAATTATCACTGTATTCTATAGTGTCTATTTATTTTGAATACATACATTTTTAATTTAAATATATCATACCACATAAGGTATTAATTTTTTTACTATAATTATTTTTACTTTTTAATTATACTGTTTTAAACATTTTATAATATCAATATTGCAAATTTGAATAAAAAACATAATTTAAAATTAAACATTTTTTGTTGAAGGATATATTTTACCGGAGATATTTTGACCGGAGATATTTTGACATGTAACCGATTTGTCGCCTCTCATTGCCCTTCCGCCGCCCATCGGGGGTATTATCGCCCCGTCGAGAAAAACTGATATAAACTGATATACTTGGTACGTTTAAAATATACAAACAATTTAATGTTATTTTCTACGATTGGTAGACCTTAATACATATTCAGCATTTTAGGGATGTATCTATATGTATGTCGTCTATACCTTTTTGTGAAAAATGGCACATACGAAAAAAAACAAACAGTTAAAAACCATGAATATAAAAAAAATCATTTTTCATATTGATTTAAATACAATATTTTACAATAAATTTGAAAAATGCACAGTAAGGTGAAAAACAAATATGCCCTATTAGACAAAGCTTTTTAAAAGTGTGTCAACACAATTTCTTTACACAATATGGACATGCCACCTGCACGGGTTTGAGTCCCCGAGAAGAAATAATATCAACAATCATTATAAATAGGAGGAATACTACGAATAAGAAATGCAATTATTTGTATATTAATCTTTATAATGTATAGGTATGGCATGAAAACGATGGAATAAATAATTTAAATATATAACATGTAAATAAAGATACTTATATGTAATATACGTGGATATTATGTAAAATTACCGATAATAACCATTCTATTAATTTATGTACACTCTACAATAATAATATTATGTTCTGTATTCAAATCTTCAAAACCTATAGTTACCGATATTTTATCTACCTATCACGGTTATAACTACGAATTGTGATATCTATACAGAATGTACTTTTTGAGAGACCATGCGCCTGGACACGAACATATAGATAATAATCATTGTGCATCGTTGCATAATGCACATAATGCATAAAAAATGTGCGGAATATAATTTTTTTTTTTTTTTTAAATGTTAAAAATACGATTGGACCAAAGTATAATTATTACTATTATTATTATTTAAAAGTTAAAACTCGTGTGTCCTCAAACTCGGCAATTATATTATACATATTATACAATACTTATATTATATGACAACGGTGACGGCGTTCGTCGGATCGGAAAACGGCGGCGCGACCGATAATTGGATCGGAAAATGGCCCCGCGAGATCGTGACAAAACCCGTAATCGTGTATTAGTAATTGGTGTCCTTCCTCCCCTCTCACACCCCTTTATATACGCGTGCAGCGCCGCCAGCTCACCGTCGGCCACACCGTAAGTCCATAACATAATATGTACGTACAACGTACTCGCGGGCCCCGTAAACGCTTCGGGCGCGTAATTCCGAGTGTCGTTTAACGAGCCAACTGCCGTCGCGCCTACACGACACCACCTACTGTTTCCAATCCGATACAATAATTATTATTATTATTATTATTATCGTTATTATCGTTATTATCGTTATTATATTGTTATTATTTATCACTGAGGGTGTACCCGGACGGGCTGCCATTAATTATAATAATTTCAACGCGAAACACCCTCATGAACGTACCTTTTTAAAAAAGTACGGTTTTTATTGTTTGACCCAGAAGACTATGACGGAATAATAATAATGGTATATCTACATTATATTATACATAATAATATAATGTTATTCTCTGGTAGTGGTTAGTAGACGGTCGTTCTAACCCGTTCAAAATATTGTAAATTAAAATTATGTTTGAAAAAATTTTTGAAAATTTTTCGCATATATGTGAAATTCCGTGACATGTATAATTATCACATGCTTAGTATACCCAGGGGTTAAAGCGGAGAGGGACGCAAGGGGATTTAGTTTCCTTATCTCTGATCATGGTTAAAAAGCGTCGCCTTTAACAATTTCTCCGTAAGGTAACGGCGGAACGTTCAAATTATAACCAAATATTAATCAATATAATAATTTAGAAACCAATTTTATTATTATTATTATTATTATTATTATTATTATGTTTGTTTAATTAGTCTTTTTTTTTTTTGTCTTTTAATGTTAAAGAAAATACAATTTATATTTAAGTACTTTATAATTGTTTTGTTTTAAAATAGCTCTTTTATTAAATAACGTAAAACTGAGCTTCATATATAAATATATATATATATATATATATAGAACATGATTTTTTAAGCATAAATTAGATTTTTTTTTTTTAATTAACTTTTTATTTGGGTGACTTTTTTTTAGTTTTTTAGTTTTATTAAATAGCAACACCTACTAATAACTTTATATATCGTGAAAACAATTATTTATTTCATAAAATTATAATATTATTAATATTTTAAATTTTACATGAAATAAATTTCAAATTTGTTTATTATTCAGGGTTAAAAGTGGAGTAAGTATGCTTAAAAAAAAACACTCCGTATACACATATATGATATATATTATATATTCTAGGTATATAATATAATAATGATAAGGGCACGGACTTTTATGTCCTAAAAAATATGAAAAATGTATTTAAATTTAACAAAAAACAATTCTGAGCAGTTTTATTGTATAATATTGTTTTAAAAAAATAATTTAAAATTACTTTTATATTAGATATTTACCGTTATCGTGCATGTATACCCTATATATTATATTTCTGTATTATTGATATCAGGGATACTATTGAAACTTTGAGAATTGCATCTAGGTACTAACAATGACTAATTTACGAATCAAGATAAATATCTCGTAATTTTTAATATATATTTTAAAAACATCTACGCTAAATTTCATTTCTTGTAATTATTTATTCATACTCCAAACATAAAATATATAAAAAAAGAATGTCCTAAAAATGGAAATATGCTCTAAAAATGACAAAAAATGCTCTTTAAACCCAAAATGTTAAAATAAAATGCAAAATTAAAGTAGAAATTTGTATTCGGAGAGCATTGCCCTAGACCACCCACTAATAAATGTATTTCGTATTAAAATCCGCGCCTTAATAATGATGTATGAAACACTTGAAATTAGATGAGGACATTAGTCTCCTTTTGAAATTTTTTCCAGTTTTAGCCCTGAGTATATCTGAGAAAACCAAATTTATGATGTAATGAAAAAAAAAACAGATGTTTATATTTAACGATTTTATAATTTAACTCATTTAAAGATACTAAAATATTTTATTTTTAATAGTTCATTATTTATCAATCATTTATAATACATATATTTGATGAGTCTATCTTGGAACATAGCATAACTATACCCTTAAACTTAAATACATTTCTAGAAATATTGTACCTAGTCTTTAAGACCAATTAATATGGGAAGTTAAAAGGATAATTAAAAATAATTCATTGATTCATGAGACTAAAATGGAAACTTAAATAGGACATTTTATTGTAGTTAGTACATTAAAGAGATTATTTTTAGATTTTCTCGACATTTTTCTGAAAAAAAAAATGGAAAATCATTGAAAATAATAATTAATTATTATATATTATACATTATATATTATAATAACAAATAATTTGTATAAATTGGAAAATAATTTTATACCTAACTTGGAATCGTTTTTAAAATTTTTGGTTTTAAATGTATAGTAATTATAATACATATTCCTGTTCGAAGACGGAACTAATGAGTGGAAAAAGTTCAACCAATAGGTTTGTATGGATGTATTATTAACCCTCAATGTCTATATATTTTTTTAAACATTCAATAAGTATATACTTATATTATATTATTATTAGTTTTTTTTTATATTTAAACTGTAAATTATTAAAATAAAAACATAATTTATACTGACGGCAATGTCCACTGTATAGTCAATACTGTTTAGACTGTATAGTGTGTATAACTATATAGGTACAGTGTATAATGTATGAGTATATATTTTCATTAAATTAATGCACTCCTTATGGATACAGCATTTGTTTTATCAAGTTTTTTGTTGCACAGGAATAGTCTTTTAACGGAGATTTGTTTGCTGTATGTATTGATATTTTATCCCACTTCAAATATCTTTTATTTTACCATTTCATTGTTTTTCTTTTTTAATTATTACATTTTTCAATTTTTTGAATATATAATATGTAGGTATATTACACATAATATTATTATTTATATTATACGGGTTATGCTCTTTTGATATATAAGTACGGTATATAAATTGTGTTTTTAATATTACAAGATAACAACATATAAGATAGAATACGATTAACAAATTGAGTTTTAAATGCTACAATATTAACTTATATACTAACGTATAAGATTAAATTATATTAAATATTTGAAGACGATATCTGCATTAGCGCTCATAATTAATCTACTTAAAGGCTCATTAGACAAATAATCGGTGGTGTAATGCAGTACATAAAAGTGAGCAGTAGACCAACAGGAACTCGGTGATACCTTGTAACACAGCAGAGAAAAAAGGACAGATGAATCAACTTTGTTATTCAATAATACTGTAAGGAACCTGATACCCGTAGACGTCTATGCTCAGTTAAAGATGACAAGCTAAGAAAATTAATATCCATGTCCTCCGCACACCCACTTCGAATTTATTTTCGAACAAAAAATCCAGGGTGATCGTTTTTTACTAGTTTGTACTGCAAATTTCTCCGTTTGTATCAAAAGCAAAAAAAAATTATAAGAGTTTTAAAGTGAGGATACTGGAGACATTCCAGTACCCCCAATTTGAGTTTTTGATAAAAAAAAACTAGAAGTGATCGTTTGTACTATACTGTAAATTCCATCAGTTGTACCCAAAGTGGTATAAATAGTTACAATATTTTCAATTGATGGGGTGCATGTCCCCAGCACCCCCACCATGAATTAAAAAAAAAAATACTTAAGGCAATCATTTGTAATACGTTTGTATCCAAAATGGTACAAAGTTATAAAGTTTTTAACTGGGAGGAGGGTGCAATCACCAACACAGTTTTTAAAAAAAACTTAGGGCGATTATTTGTGTTACGTTTGTATCAGTTTGAACTGCAAATTTTATCGTTTGTACCTAAAGTAATTCATGTTAAAGTCTAGGATAATAATTGTAACAAATCTACTGATTTAATCATATTAAAAAAAAATGAATATGATTCTAAAGTTATGAGGGACTTTTTAAGGAAGTTATTGAAAATAAATTTACAAATCACATCCAAATATATAAAAATACTACTAAAATTACAAATTCAGTAGAATTACATGTATCATCCATGAATACCCTCCTGAGAGATGTCGACTTCTTAATAAAGTAAGTATATTTACAGTAGAATTGAAAGCTATAGAAATTGCAATAAATTTTATAGATATAACACAAAATCTAAACTTTCAATATCTACCTCTTTCTCACAAACTTGCTGAGTTTGATTCGAGCGATAAATAATCCATACACATCAAATCCTTTTATTAAAACTATGATAATAGAAATAATTAAATAATAGAATGTATAGATATTGCTAATGCTAAGCTATACGTCTCAAATTATTTGTGTTTCTCTTCACAATGGAATTAAGGGTAATGAAGAAGCAGGTCAAGAGTCATTAACATATGACAATCTCATCATGTACCCGTTATACGTATTGGAAATAGGTCGATACTCATTTTTTATTTTTGAGTAGCTTAGTAGTAGTGCATTATAGATATGCACACAAAAATGTTAAGTAAAGGTCATTTGTATTGTGTAAAAATAACTGTTTTCATAATTTATCACTTGAAATATGCTATAAAATACAAAAAATTGGCCTTTACATAAATATCTTGCTATTTATTGGTCGTGCGTTAAAAATTGTATACTTACTAAAAAATGTATTATTTATACATGAGAAATTGTTATCGTGGTACACGACTTTTAATATTTCAGCTTTTAAAACAAATTTAATTATATAATATATAATATTCATTTTATACAATGCGAATATTTTTTTATGTAGTTTTTTCGATAGGTAAGTAATCAAAATACCCATACATTTTACGTAAATGTAAATAATTATCTTTTTTTTTTAGATACTTTTCTAATTGTGTTGTTTTTTGCAAAGAGAGTGATTTAAAACAAATTTTTCTAGCCTTTACATCTAGACTAAACTATGTAATTACAAAATTTATATACACAGGCATTTAAACGATAAATAATTTTTATAGTAAATATAATATTTATTGAGATTTTTATAAAAAATTTTATGGGTTCACAGGGGGGCTGCCTTTAAAATTTTTCAAAGGGAGAGTGAGGTGGGGTTTTTATTTTTTTATTTAAGTTAAGCCCTTGATAAATTTTCCACTCATTAATTTAGGTTTTCCTTAAATTTTTTTTTATCCCTTCCACCACTATACTAGAGAAATTAATGTATTTGTATTATTGTACATTTTTTATAGGTTGATATTTTAAGACCCGTATAACAGTTTAAAATGGTGGTTTATATATAAAGACTACAACACTTTATAGAGTATTATTCTACAATTTTTATTCTTGATTTTTGAGATATTTACGAAAAGGCTATTTCATGAACTTTGACCTCGAACAATCTTTAAAGCCTAAGTGATAAAAATGGGACCTTTTTAAATGTTATTTATAATGGCATTGTTAAGGTGTAAACTAAAATTCAGCTCTAAATTTTCCGTACTAAAAACCTAATTTGACTGGGCTAATTATTATGAGTTGAATCATTGTGACTTATTTTATTATTTTAATTTATCCTTACACAAAGATAATCGGACCTACTGAACATGTTCATATGGGGTCCTATGACATTTTATATCTAACACTATTGCAATACTTATATACTATTATACAGACAGTGGGCATAGCTACGTATCTAGACGAGCAATTGCCCGCGCCTCAAATCAAACGTTTATTAACGTTTTAAATAATGTAACGAATAACTTTTTTTTGTTATTACCTACCTTTTTGCTAGGCAATTTTATTATAAAAGAACAACAATGTATATGTATAACTAGAGCAATAAAATCCTAAATACGTCCCTATGTGTAGTACACTCTATGGTCACAGCGAAATAAAAATCGCATATACAATGTTAATTTAAAATCTATTTTCCCGTCCATGGACTTATATATGTCCGTGCCCCTATCATACCATAATATTACAGAATAGAATATTATGTACACTTATTGTACATAGAAAATTCGTACACTATAAATGTTCATATAACTATTGATAACAGAGAAGTTCTGGGTGTATGTTTACAAAACGTGGTAGATATTTAAGAAACATAGTGAACAAGTTTGAATTGGTATTTAGCATTTGGTTAACCAGTTCAAACTTCAAAAGTTTATCACTATCAGATATCTCACTGTTATCTCCCCGAGTTTTTTTTCAAAAGCTCTTGGGGGAAGTGCTAAAGACATGCACCCCATTAATTGAAAGGCTTGTAATTTTGAATCACTTTGAGTACAAACGATGAAATTTGCGGTACAAACCGGTACAAATGACTGCCCCTGGTTTTTTTTTTTGAAAATTCAAAGTGAAAGTGCCCGGAACATGGACTTAATTAAGAAAATTAGCAATTGGTGTATAATCATGTGGCTCATAAGGAAATTAAATACGAACTTTGCAAATCGTAAGAAGATACGGTTGAACACGCTTGAGCTGTTTTATTCTATCGGCTGTATGTGGATCTCAAACAACGACTCCATATTTGAGAATAGGGAAGACAAGTGCACAGAATAATGTTTTAACAGATGTTCCTAGCCGAAATTCCATCGAAAATCCATGAAATAACTGAGAGTTTTTTAAGCCTTACAACAAACGTCTTCAATATGGGTACCCGGGTCAAGGTCATAACTTATCTTGAAGTCAAGATCTACAACACAATGGGTCGAATGAAAAATAAAAATACCACTTGGGTAATAAGAGAAGACAAATAGAGAATGGGTTTTAACAAAGGTCATAACTTTGCATTTAGATAAATTAAGTGATAAATCAAAACATCACTAATTCAATCAGAAGAACCCTTCAAATTAGCTTGGTATCTTGAGCAATTATTAATTGAGCTCACTTGTAAATAAAGTTTAATATTGTGAGTAAAACAAATTATGTGTCTATGATGTAGTACACGATGAACAGTGTTTTTAAACACGGAGAACAATAATGGAAACAATTAACGCCTTTGAGTGACTCCAGAAGAGACCAAAAACAAATTAGACTTAATGCCATAAACTTAAGCCATTGATATCTGTCACTAAGTTATGATCTAAGCCCCGATAACAGTGGTTCGTCAAAAGCAGTCTCCTTGAGAACACAAATAAGTGCAAGATGATTTAACTTGCATGATTAACTGAGCCAAAAGCTTTTTGAAAATCTATATAAACTACGTCTACTTGTGACCGACATTGGAAAGAATTATAAACATTATTATTGATTACCAGGTTACACAAAATAGCAGACCACCCAGAACGAAAACCAAGTTGTTTCACCATGAGGATATAGTTAACAGGAATAAACATAAATTATATTATTATACAATAAGCTTTTTTTATTTTTAAAAAAAAAATATTAAAAATATTTATAAAAATGTTATAATAAAAATAAATAATAAATATGATAAATGTGATATCGTGAGGATAAAGAACGAGGATAGAGTAATTTATTCCGAGTTAATTTCATGTACCACATTGTGTACAAATTTCATTTCTTAATTACTATTAACCCGAGAAAATATATTTCTTGTAAAACACGATTTTTTTACAAATATCAATAACAACAATAAAGTGGTACTGACAGAGACCTATTTTTAAATTACTTTTAATATGTACTTAAATATTTTTAAATTATTAGATTTGTGTTAAAATTAAAATTACTTAAATATTTCCTATACAGAATTCTTTAAAAATCGCATGTCTTAAAAATAAAAATTATATTTTGAGTCCAATAATAACTATTAAAGTACTCTACCAACACCAATATTGAGTTTTAGAGCTCACAGGTTTTATTCGAATATTAAGCGGAAAAATATCATTGTGATGAAATTTGCTACTGGAAAATTGTTTCCCAAAAGAAATAGAAAAAACATCATGATAAAATCTAGAGTAAAACCACAGTGTTCTCTCACTCTACACAGAATATAAAAAAATTATTCTTTACTACCATATAAATTTTATAAAATACAATATTTTGAGTTTATCCACCTTGTGTAGCCTAACCTAAGAATAACCCAAACAAAATCAACTCCCTGAAAAAAACTCTCAAATACACTTAAATTGTTAAAAATCCCAAAAATTATACAATTGATAAGAAATTGTACATTTCTCAATATTTTGTGAATTTTTATCAGTATTTTAATGACAAAATAACACATTTTTATAAAAAAAAAAATAAGCTAATTGACGAAATCATTTTTGTAATGGAAAAATAATTTCTAATTATTATATATATATTTAATTTAATTCTTTTAATGATTTAACACTTGAGAGTATATGCGTTTTATCCGCATTAAAACACGTTCTCTCTTTTAACTTGTCAGTACAACTTATCTCTTTTAAAGTTTTAACAGAATATAAAAGATACTATGGACAAACATAAAGATTTTTAGTTAAAATTATATTTTAATATTAAAAATGTTGAAATTTGACGTTTTTGGTTTTTAAATCACAAATTTTAGATATTTTAAATAATATAGGTAGGTACTTATTATAGTACAAAATCTCATTGCTCGATCTTGGATTAGGTTTTTATATTTTATTTAGTGTAATTATTTCTCTTTTACGATTATTTTTTATCAAATTGTCATCAGAAAGTCACAAGTAACTTTTGAATAAATGTCGTTATCACACAACAATTATATAACAAATATATATATATATATATATATATATATATATGTAATACATATATGAGTATATTTTTAGTATTCAAAAAACACCTTTAAAATTCTGTATACAGAACTTCTTAAAAATGGATGTTGTCGGATGTACTTATTTTTCCGATTGCGTAATACATTATTTTGGAAGAATGTCATCTATAGTGTTGAGGACCATGGTTTGATTTCGTTTAAAAAAATGATTAAGGAAGTATCTGCCGCATAGTATAGATTTGGTTTTGATGAGTATGTTGATTATATATTTTATTCGGGATTATTTTGTGTATATATGTTCAGAATTAAGCGAGATGGGATGAACTGATTACTAGTTAGTATTATAGTGTTGTTGTGACATATTCTGCATATGTCCCATCATTATAACTTTATCGATTGTGAGATATAAATAATGCACATATCGTCTAAGTTATTTTGATGCGCGTATAACTATTTTTTAACTATCTAGAGTCTTGTAAAACATACGAACGATAAAAGAAAAACACGTGTTCCGTAGATAGGTAACAAACACGTATCTATTGTTAAGATATTTGTTTAAAAAATATATTTACACATAACTTCTAAAAAAATGCCTTGATATCATGATACATTAATACCTTAATACGTTTTTAAGGGTTTCCTTCTAAATACAAAAATGTAATATAGTTTTAAGAAAATTAAAATATAACAGTTTACAAATATTTCAATATATTTAAAAATAGCTTCAAGTTAGTTTTTTTTTTTAAATTCATGTGTAATCCCAATGTTTGTGAAAATAAATATATATCGTGCAAAACATAAAACACCCGGGTTATAATCAATTTAAAAAGACCAAATTTGATATTAAATATTTTATTAGTTTTTATTTTTTCCTAACTTGTTTCAATTTTATATTATAAATATCTAAAAAAACATTAAATCAAATACGTTTGATAGAAGAAGATGCCATACTGCCGTATTTCCACGCCTGAAACATGCTTCGGGAAGTGCATGTTTCTAGAAAACTAAATTATTTTATCAAACAACAACCTATATAAAAAAATTATAATATATATAATCATAAGATTATTTGAATTTATATTTAGGCGGTTTTAATAAAACTATTGTGAGTCGAGTTATAAGACTTATAAAAATAGAAAATTCTGGGAAATTCAAAATCTTAAAAGTCGGCCTATAATATTATCGAAAATTGCTCATGTTAAAATGTAGATTATTTTACATTGTTTACATTTTCATAGAGGTCGTCAAATGTTAAAATCACTCTAGTATTTCAGAAATGTGCATCTCTCGAAATATGTTTTCCATAGTTTTTAATAATTATTTATTTATACTTCTCAATAAAAATATAATACTTCTATAGAACTATTTTTTGATTACTTTTGAAATTTATTTAAAAATATCAATTTAATTTTTCTAAAAATATCTTTAAAATTTCCTATATAAAACCCCTTAAAAAATGAGTACGTAACGTACTCTTAATTATTTTATTTAAAATAACATTATAAAAATAGTAAAAAGACTATAACATGGATTTAATTCTCCTATATGTGATATAAAATTTAATTAATTAATTTTGATTGTAACTCTATAGTGTTTTATATTTACGTAAAACTAGTACTTTGTCTCTCATTTTGTATGTGTGATATCCTTTTAAAAAATGATAAAGTGATTTTCAATTAGAAACACCTAGTATCAAATTAATAGAGGTAAAACCTGGAATGAACCGCATTTTATTTTCTCAAGTCATTGTACTTTTCAAAAATTAATATTTAAATTTCAATACCTAACTGTCTTTTGAATAAGTAATTTAAGAACCCTAAATGAGGGTATGTCCTATATGTGGTCTTCTATAATTTTTTTCTATATCAAAATTAAATACTTCTAGGATGTATTATATATATTATATTATATTATATTATATAGGTATATATATAATATAAATATATATATAATACATTATAATATATGTATATAAATATATTATATAGATATTTGTTATAACTTATATTACTTAATATTTATTACAATCGTGTGGATTAAAAGGCACATTATTTAATAAAATGTTATATTTTACATATAAGCATCTAAATTGGTTTTAGATTAAAAAATTAGGAATGTTTCCTTTTATTGAAATAAATAACTAGGTATTACATTACTTTTTTATTTTTCAATGCAATACACAAAAAAACATTGTTATAGTTGCTTACGGGAAATCATAGATGGCGCCAACGTATATAGAAACCATCAAATAAAAAATGATTTTTAGGGGTATTACCGTTCGCGGTTATCAAATACAGCTTATACTGTTACTTATAATATATTAAGTTGAATATTATTTGCAGATATGATTATAACCCTATATAATCACAATTATATTTAATTATGAAATATATACCTACATTTTATTCTTGAAATCGAAATATTTCAAAAAAAAAATAAAAATTGATGGAAAATATATCTATAATGCGATAACTTTAAATATATCACATAAATTTTAATAAGTAATCATATAAACTATAATAACAAATTATATTTTGTGTAAATTATTTTGATTTAAATGATTATATCTGTTCTAATCCCCTCTCCCCCCATATTTTTGAAATTCGAACATTGGTGGTACTAATCGTTTGTGCATCGTGTGTTTAGAAATGTACAACAAGTCCCATCATTTATGCACAATTATTTCGGTAGTTATTTCAAAAACCAAGGTATTCAAATGATCACCCCTCTACATATTGGAAATATGAACTTTCAAAGTGTGAGGACATTGAAAAAGACATATAATAATTTATCATTTCTTACTAAAATTTCTTACATATGAAATATAGGTTTAAAAATTACATCATAAAAATTCATGAACTTTTGGAGTCACAAACTGAAATTTATCTTTATGTGATTACATTTTATTTATATATTTATTATATTATTTTATATTTTATTTTGATTAAATAAATTATTGTATTTATATCTATATAATATAGATAGGTAACTACCAGTGACGGATTGGCCCACCAGGATACTTGAAGTGAAATTTCCCAGTGGGCCGGTGCCTGTGAGAGCCGCGGCCGTAAATATATATATATCTATATTATAGCCTGTAGGTAGGTAATTGCTTTTCAATGATCCACAATATCAAAACTAATTATTTTATTTTACTGATAAGGTATATAAGGTATCAATTATCATTAATATTATCATAAAATAAGTTTAATAAACTTATTCTGTATACCTATACTATATACCTATATATTTTAAATATTATTAAATTTATCAGCAAAATCAATTTATTGCTTTTGATAATGACTACTTGTTTATAATATGCATATTACTAAGATATCAAACCCTTATGAATTATGAATATAGTAAGTCAGAGGTTCCCAAAAGTGGGTCACTTATTTATTTTAAATGAGTCGCGTAATGTTTTGAAATCTAAATATATGTATACGAGTATATATATAGTAGATATTTGTATAATTATCATTATTTCTGAATATTTGAATAAATTAAAAAAAAAATTTTTGATCCATATTTTCTGAGTGAGATGAAGAGCTATCAACAAATGAACTGGATTTCAAATCCATGTCAAGAATAAATCATGACCAGTGGATTATCAATAAAGACTAAAGTAGAATTATTCGACATTTTTGAAAAAAGTTCACTAAAAATGAATTTTAATCAAAAACATTTAATCAATTTCTAGTTATCTATTCAAGAAACTTATCCAAGTTTTTCTAATGAAGCTGTTAAGAAGCTACTATCCTTCATTACATCGTATAATTGTGAAGTGGGGTTTTCGGCGGTGGTTGATATCAAAACAAAATTACGAAGCAAATTGTAATTGTCAAACTTTCTACGCCTCAAATTAACAAATTTTGAAGTGGATATCAATGCAGTCATCAAGGAAAATAGAAAACAAGTACACCCTTCTCGTTAAATATGTAATAACAAATTAGACTTTTTTTTTTTATTTAATAAAATACATACATTTTTACCATATTAAATAGCTAATTAATTAGGTATATGATATTACTGTAAATGTATTTTAATATAAATATTATGCTTTTCCTTTATATAAATATATTTTCTTTATTAATGAGCATTAAGCATATAAAAAAAAAAAAAAAATGGTTAATACTAAATTGTGGGTCGCAAAAATTTAAAATATTTACAAAATGGGTCGTACTGTGAAAAATCTAGGAACTTCTGTATTAAGTCATAATCACAACAGCCCAGAGTCTGACTGAGCCCCCGGCTATAGTTCTGTACTCTCCCAGATCCCAGGAGTATTGCTCACATTTATAAAATAACAATATTAATAGATAAAATCTAAACTATTGGATTGTTTTTGATCCCTAAGTAAATGTTTGTGCATTACGTATTTTTAGGCGAAATGTAATTTCAAGTTTCCATTTTTTTTAAAACATTCAATATTGTATAAAGCTCCTATTATTATTAATATTCCTAATATTCTATATTCCAGGTTTTATTATATTTACTTTGAATTACAGACTCCAATATTTTAATAATTATATCTTTTTATAAATGGATTGCACTTTTTCCAAATTAGATTTTAAATTATCTTCGAAATCAAAAATTTGAATTTGTATAATTAACGTAATCAAGTAATTGCGATGATTAAATGACTGACATTTCTCTAATTTTCGTAACTATTGCTACTTTTATATTTTTAAATTTTATGTATTATGTTAGATCATAAGGTATAGGTACATATTACATTTTTTCTTTAAACGATCAACAAATATTTTTTCTCTATTAAATTCACAATAATACTTATAATTTATTAATAAAAATAAATATATATTATAAAAAAAAAAACAATATAGGTATATAATCATAATTATACATACAAAATAAAATATGCTAAGAGTATTTAAAAAAAATATAAGTTTCACGCTTAATATGATTTAAGTACCTTTTCTTCCTAACATACATATTGAAATTGTCTTTATCAATTTTTAAACCTAGATTTTGAGCTTATGCTCGGAAATTTGTATAAAAATGTAATGTGATCATAGACGATCTATGTCTTTGTAGCGGTAATTAGCTACAAATTATTTTTTTGGGTGTAAACCTATAACATTCAATCCCAGTTAGTATTAGTGTTTTCTATATTGTATGACTTTTTTTGTTTTGTAAAAGGGCCGATTCTATACATTTCCCCGGGCCGAAAATGTTTGCCAATCCGACCCTGGTAACTACGAACACATGCTTATTCATACATATCAAAATATTTTAACTTGATTCTGCAGTTTATAATACTTGGTTGCTTGTCTGGTTGTCCGGACAATAATAGTACGTCATGATATTTTATATTAAATATCATATTATATGTGGGGAATAAGTCACATACTTTTGTTACAACCATGAAATTAAATATTAATATAATACATCAAAATATATTAATAATCTAATGGTATCAACAATAATTGAAGGGTTGAGTAGATAATGGTGCTAATTGACATTTGTTTCAAAAAATACTTCATATAGTATATTTTTTTTTTCAAAAAATACTACATCACATAGATGAAAGTGTTGTAGATAATACATCTTGTATTAAAACGTTAGGACAATTATTAGATAACTATTTATATATATATATATATATATATATAATTGATAAAGTTGTTATTCAATAATATTACTTTTATCTCAAGTGAATAAAGGTGCAAATATCCTGCAATACTATTCCTTTATACCCAAAATAAATTATCAGTGATATCAGCATACTTTATTATATATATCATACTATTCAGAAAGGCAAGAATTTTTCATAAACGTTTCATATGTTTTATATTTTTAATTATTAAAAACTTATTAAACTCATTTGCTAATACTAATATAAAATAATACTTTAAAAATGTTTTCCATGAATAAAGGTGTTATATAAGTCTAATGTAAAAAAATGTATGAATTTCATATTTAAAGGAATAGTAAATGGACTCAAGAACCTATATTATTGTGTAAAATTAAATTTATTAAGAGGGCGTCGTATACCTAAATTTTAAAAGGTTTTGTATAGGCAATTTTTATGAAATTTAAGAAAAATGAAAACAACAATTTAATATATTTAAAAAGTAATTTAAAAATAGTCTTGAGTCAAAACCGTTTTTTATTGTTGAGTAATTGTAATATATGTCAAAAAACAGGCATTTTTATTTTTAACAACTTAAAAATATCGTAGAAAGATGAAACACATTATAAAAAACAAAATTACGTAGCCCATTTTTGATATGTGTATTTTTATATGTTTTAAATGTATTTTTTCATATTCTGTTATTCGTTTTTGACAACACTGTAAGAATAAAGTGTATAAGTATATCGTACAATATTTAAACGAAATAAATAATAAATTAAGTAATAATAAATTTTCGTGCATGTTAGTTTTTACTATACTCCAATCTATTGTCAATTTGACTACAGTATTTGTAGACTGAATTAGAAAACTAGAAAGGGGAATTGCATTCAGCCTGTAAAAAAAAAACAATGAATGAAAACAATGGAGAGACTTTAGCTTGTGTTATGGAAACGCCCAAAAGGGATCGAAGTGGCCGATATATTATATTGGTTTGTAATAATAAACGAACAAACAGTAAAATAAACGGATATTGACTGTCTAGCGATTGAATAGCCAGTGTTTCGGAGTCTGCCTTTTCGTAAAGGTAATACAACACCATCTCTCGTTTTTTTTCTTCCAATATACCGTCTGTGGATTTTTGCAATTCGCCGTGTTCTCATTGTTGTTATTCCTATTTCAAAACAAGTTTTCTTTTTATATTTAGCATTTTTCATTTAAACGTAAGACTGGTTCGATCTAAAATTTTAATAAATAAAAGTGAGAACATTTACATATATTAAAAGAAAACCATCTGGTACATAAAAGTATGTTCTACGGAATGAATTGAGACGAAATATTTCTACATTTAAAAGAATAACAGTGAGTTTATTTTAAAATAATACAAATTTAAATAGTATTTTATCGGTGACGATGATAGATAATATATATATATATATACATTTAGGTATTAAAAATTCATAATTTATATTGGTAGTTAAAAATAATGTATTAAACACAAATTTATTTATCATATACTAGCTGTTTTACCCGGCTTCACTTTCGGGTTTACATTTCTATTTCTTTTTAAATGCATTAGGACAAATATAATTAATATTATATTTATATGCATCATTTTTTAAATTATAATATTTTGAAGTAATAAGGACTCTTTTGTCTGGTATTTTAGCATTTAAGACATGGTCGGACTGGACCGGACCGCTAGTCCGCGATCGCGGACTGGGCCTTTGGCTAATTTTGGCCCCCTTGCTTATATTTGAATAATATTATTTATTAATAAATCTACGGACCCGATATTTATTTAATAAATAGACGATTAATATTTCCTATTCTGCCACTATAGTAAAAAATTCTAAACGATTGATCTGTTTTCGAAATCTGTAATATAGGTAGGAAACTATTTACATATTTTAATTAAAATGTACCTACTTATATGTATCACTAATCTTCCGCTATAATACTGCGATTAAGTTATGATTTTTAGTTTTATTGTTGCATTGTATACTATTTACAAAATTAAAAACATTCCAGATTTTACAAT
>JAIPRL010009442.1:0-17610 GCA_025469235.1 Pemphigus obesinymphae
GTTTATTAGAAAATACCGTGATTACATAGCAATGAAAAGTAGTATGGGTATGAGGATATTTTTAGATTAATTTTAAAATGTACTTAAATATTTTTAAATTGTTAGATTTTTATTTTTCCTAAAATTACGTAAAAATTGCCTGTACTGAACTCCTTAAAAACGGCCGGTGTCGAAGCCCCTTAAGGATATGGTAATAGTGCAGGTGATTTTGATCGCATAGAATCGGTACTTATAAATCCACCACTGCGTTTTACCATGGTAGAAATATTCGTTATCAATAAATGTTCTTTCATTTTATCACGTAAAACTTGTTTGTTAAAAAAAATAGATTTCAAGAAAATCTCATGGAAAAAGGTCGAGAGGGGTTATACACCCTTAATACCCTTCTGCGTGCACCACCGGTAATATTAGATATTTGGTGAGATAAAGTTATTGTTCGTTCATCTTTGGAGTAGAGTGCACGGGCGGATATAATTATATTTTAAATAAATATTAAATAACCGTCAGTGAAATTATTTAAAAAAATAAGTGGTGTCGTTCAAAATTTGATATATTGTTTTTATAATATGAAATATATTGGTCACCCTGTATAGTACCTATATTAACCAAATATTGTATTTTGAAGTTTTCTAATTTTATCGTCTTATACATATTTGTTTATAGTACCTATTTCTGTTTTTTTTTTTTAACGATTCGAGATTATCGAAAGACCACCAACCATTGCAGGACGGAAACAAATTTTACTCTCCCACCCACATCTCTAATTTACACCAAGTCATAAAACGTCACCTTCAATTTTTCTCATTACTTATATTATGTTACCGTGCGCGTTATAAACGTCATAGATTTTTAGTTTGACGCTAATATAAAATATTACATGTGCATAAAATATAATATGTATATCCAATAGTCGTATAATACTTATTAACTTGTATCCACTCTTTTTGTAACATAATATAATATTGTATTGGTCTATAAAAGGTAAAAATACAACGTTTATAGGATTACTATAATAATAGTTATCTAATTAACAATATTATGCAAACCGTAAATATGATTATTTAGATTTGCATATATTAGAATTTGGAACTAGAGATTGATCTAAAAATGCATTTGACATTAATACTTTATGTGTATTAATGTACTATGTATTATGTACTTAATGTATTAGAATACTACTGGGAAAATCAAAAATCGACCTCTTTAAATTGGGCCCCTAATAGAATAATATTCCAGTTAGAAAGATCATTACCCGAAAACTCCTGCTCGATTCATTCCATCTGAAAAAGTGTAAATAAAAATAAAAGCAAATCCAAAATGTTTAGAAATTAAATTTATTGGTCAAAAGTTCTTAAAATGTTTATGACAACAATATAAAGCGAAGTTTTCTAAATATTTATTATACATTTCAAGTATTTGACATTATTATTTTTTGCTTTTATAATAATTTCCGATTGTTTTTATGCTTATTGTAGTATTACTCGTAAATATACAGCACATTATAACATTAAAATATGATTTTAATAACATGTAAAATTAAATTAAAATACAAGAAAAAAAACATAAAAAATAAAAAGTTAAAAATTAGATTTTCCGAATCTATAAACTATATGATAATTGGATTTGTAACTTGGATTAGTTTCGGATATAATATGGTTTATGGAGAAAAATCAAAAAGCATTTAAAATTCATATACGTACATACGACTTGCCGTATTAAAAAACAATTCTAAACATGATACAAAATAAAAAATAAACCAGTCTTTGAAAATATTGCTACGATAAGTAGGTTTATAGCCTCGTTATTAAAACTAATAATGATTAACGACGTATTACGGCAATGGGTATAATTTAATATTTATATTGTATAGGTAATGTGACTAATACGCGAATTAATTATAGATTTTAGAAATAAATTGCTTAAATGATTAATGGTCATTTCTTGAACATATTATATGTACCTATGTGTGATTAGGTACTTATTATAATATCCTGTATTTGTCGTTTTTATGAAATGTAATCCTATATGTGTGCCTATGTACGCCGTGAATTGCCATAATATTCTGAATATAAATTCGATTAAAAATAGTTATTGTAAAGTCAGTAGTGCATTTTTTATATGTATACAAATATATAACAAACCTTATTTTTGTATGCAGTGTGATGCATTATATTTTACAGTACGAAATTGCAAGTGTGCACCAAAGAATTGAAAAAAAAGCGTGTATACTGTACAAAACATATATTACTTTAAGTATAGGTATAAGGTATACTTAATAGATATTTATTTACTATATAATCAGGTATAATATTTGAAATGAATAATGTAAAAAATGGAATAAAGTTGAAAAATGTATATAAAAGAAATAAATATTTGAAATTAAATGGTATACCTATACAAAAATATTGAAATTTAAAACTGAATTTAATTCCTAATTTTAACTATTTTTAATTCATCAATAGTCGACTCAAAATACAGAAATTTTGGCGGGTCCCAACCGGGGCCGTTTGGAAAAATATTTATTGGGGGAGGGGTGGGGGGTTGTTTCGAAGATCGACAGAGATAGTCTCCTTCAAAACGTAAATAAATAAAAAAAAAAATCAACAACTTTTTTTGTTTTTTTCTCATTTTCTTCCTTGACCAACACTCGTGACGTCCTTGGGAGCCGCAGCGCACAGTATGAATATCTCTGATATATAGTATTTTAATTTACAAGCCATAATGTCTAAACGATAAAATACTTTTAATAAAGATGGACGGAATACCGTTTGGCTGCCATTTGGTCACATAAACTTTTTTGAAAAAGATAATTCAAAATAAGGAGTAATAATTTTCAATACAAATGTACAGAAGCTGCAAGTCCTGGGGCCAGTATATATACAAAAGTATCAAACTATTTATTGCATTTTTAATTGTTGATCTAGGACTTTTATTTGATATATGTATCTGAGTTTTTAATTCAGTACCAGTCATAGGGACCTTCGGCCAATTTGAAGTATGATAATTTATCTATCATCTTATTTACGTATATTGATAGTTTACAGTTTACATATTATAGCATATTATGTGGACGGTGAAAAAATGTTATTGATAATTATAATTTAATATAAACAGTTATCACGCACAATATCATTTCAAACGATTTTGAAAAACAGAAAGACAAATCACTTTAAATGAAATTTTACCAAGAACAGAAATCGATCCCGTGTAGGTCGTCATGTACCGAACAATGTCTTAGACGGCTTGTATAATAATAATAATAATAATAATCGAACGTTTTTAGTAGAAAAGTTAATTTATTTTACAAGTTTTTTATTCAGAAGACTGATTTTTTTTTTATTTCGGAAGGCGGGCTCGGTATATATAATTTAGAAAATGTTAAACACACTACATTTTGTTTAACCGTTCGGATAAATGGACTCGTTCAGGGCAGGAAATAATAAATGAAGGTTTTTTTTTTTTTTTTTTTTTTGTACAGCGAATGCACTTCGTATATAGATAATCCGTTAGTTGATTTGCACGAGTTAGAAGGAAAAAAAAATAGACTAATCGACCGTTTAAGTTGTATTCGGTATACACGGAAAACGATCAAAAACTTGATACCATATAGATATTTAACGCTCGTAATTAAAAAAAAAAAAGTATATAAAAACGCATATAAAAAAAAAAAAGAAAATTCGCACATAAATTAATGTCCATGTTTAGACTTCAGTCTATACTTTACGACTATATCACATAGGTACTATATATACTATATAATATAATGCTCGTATATAATTATTATTTGTATTATCGCTTAATTTTAACGATGGAAATATAATATTATATTATTATTTAGTGGAATTAGTTTTGGCCAAGACCGTGTACGTATACCAATATTACCTAGGTATAAATCCTACGGATACCTATATATCATATATATATATATATATTATATATATTATAATAATCACAATTATGCCATAGTTTCAGTGAAATTTTCGTATAGGTAATGCGTTATTTTTTTTTAAATAATGATTTACCACTACGGGTTATTCATTTCTTTTTATCTCGTAGAATCGTAGACACATAATATTGTATAGGTATAATAAATTCATCAGTTGTAATGTTGTGTTTTTTTTTTAAATATTTTTTTCCCATAATATTACGAGTATATAGGTATATTCAATATTGTATAATAAACAATTTTTTATGCTATTAAACGCAAATTTCATGATAAAATTTTCCTGATTTTATTTAATATAACCTAACAAAACGATTTCCGACGGAATTCGACACAATCAAATGAATATGTGTAGGTAAAAGGATATTATAACCAACCTGCAGCTGCTGGGAAAATAAAATCCGGTATTAAACGGTAAAATTGTATTTTTATTATTTATTAAAGGCAATAATACGGTTTTCATTTGATGCATTCAGTTCGATCTATATAGAATAATCGCAGAAAACCGCATTCTCATAGGTATATATTTACGTGGTAAAAAAAAAAAATTGTCCATAACATGTATACCAGCTAGATATATAATATGTACTAGCTACTCTTTGCAGTTTACTCTTTACGGTGTGTTCGCATCGGATGACAATTATCAAACATTAATATTTTTTACCTTAAATACATTTAGTTTGTTCCATATTTATTCTACATAGATTTGCCGACTATTTTAGTTATAGTTAAATAGAACAAAAGTTATCGCATTTGTAAAACTTCTATTATTAGTACACTCTGTATGTACTAAACCGATAGAAGAATATTCTTATCAAACTGGCGATACTAGTCGGATTAAAAAAATAATTAAATTCCCGGTGCCGATAATACGTGGGCATAGAATAATAATATAAATAATATTAGTCCATTAAATATTGTACTAGCCGTTTTCGTTCGAATTCTATATAAATGAGAGTAATAATCATTATTGTAGTTTTCTAATTGAAAGTACCTATGATCTATATATATATATATATATAATATACTTATTTTATGTATAATATATCTATTACTCCATTTTGGAAATTCGTATTTTAGATTTTAGAAAATCGTGTTGAATTATATAATATGTACCTATAATATAATTTTCAATTATTTGTACTTATAGAAAAATTCGCTGTACCTACGTACATACGTACGTATATATGTATAATAAAACGTGTACGGAGAGTACTTAATTACCGCATAATCTCTTTGAAAAGTCTATATATATTCGATGAAACTATATAGGGGGAGGGTCAGGGAAGAATTATGAACGGTCGGGTGTGTTTGGAGTTACATGGTCGAAGGATGGGGAAATATGCGAAAATATTTTTTATATTGGACCTATAATATAAAACCTTGATATACAAACGATTGGAAGTGAAAATAGTATATAAATTATAAAGTAATATTGGTACGATGAATGTTCAATTTAATATTTTCAAATTATGTTAAAAAATAAAAATAAAATACTTAGAATTTCCATTTTATCTCGTGAAATTACTAGGTAGCAAAAAAGAAAAAAAAGAAATAAAAAATTCCAAGTTTATTACCTCAATAGCAGTATAAAAAAATCACGAAAAATTATTACGAACGTGAGAACATACTTCCGAGTTTTATTAACATTTTTATAATTTTTCAGTTTTTTATATTATATGTACACTACACTTATTGTATATTATGTTGATATTATTATATAAATTTTATCAGACGACCGAACCTTGCAAATGTGACCTATTTCATTTTATCGATCCAATATTCCAATTTTATACGTATTATACACCTAGGTAATATGTAAATATAATTATATATATATATATATATTTAAGAAAACAATTTCAGTAATATACTTTGGTTAAAAAAAAAAGTAACAAAAAACTGCACTATAACGCACGCTATATTAATACATGCAGCCAGTACCGATAAAAATTGTTCATAAAATATATTGGCTGATGGAACTTAGAAGTTTTAAATATTTTTCATTATTAATGAAAAATTATAATAAATTCTATTAAGTAAAGTAAAGTTTAGCCTTTATAGGATCAAAATATATATCTATTTAATGTATAATTATAGTTTATATAAACTATAACTATACAACATTATAGATAGGTATATATTGTATATTATTACACATATACTTACTTATTAATTATCAGCTTATTACTTAGAAAGCTAGGATTTGATTTTAAATATGTTTTTAATGAATGATGATAAATTGAAATTTGACATGTAATAAATTTGTTGAAAGTAATTATGATTAAATCAAGCCTATTATTATTTTACATATTTAAAATATTTTACAATAAATACATTTTTAACGTATTTATTATAACTTAATGATTTTTATAATTTTTTTTGTTTACATATTTACATAATATATTTATGAAATTAAGTATTATATTTTTAGTTTTTTTTTTTTTTAGATATTATGGTTTCATATCTGGGTATTTGACACTCATAAAGTTATTAACACAACTATAGCAGACATCTATTAAATGTATCCAACAAATTTGTAGGAAATTGTTGGAATACTCCCGAAGTTTATTGGACACTATTTTCCCCGCTAGAGCATTTTTAAGTTTTGTGCTGCTAACTTTACACTAACAGCACAACATTTTGTCAGAGTGATTTTTCTTGATAAAACTCATAGAGATAAATTTGTTGGACATTGTTGGAGTACTTTCGAAATTTGTTGAATATTATTTTCTCCGTGTGTGTATTGTGGATGACGTTGTACCTACAAATTTTCAATGAAAAACTTGTATTTGCCAATATCTGATGCAACATATGCTATAACAGCAATAAATCTAAGACTAAAGTCAATACACTTATATAATATAATGACAGCAAGTCTGTTTCGTCACATCGCATACTAGTAATTTGCATTTTATTATACAAATGTTAGAGTCGTAATTTACATAAATATAATACCTATAAATATTTATCAAAGGCCCAATATATATCAAAAAATGAAAATTTAAAAATTAAACTCTAATTTTTATAGTTACCTACTTATTTAATAAAATTATTAAGTTCATGATGATATAATTTTGAATTAATGTTTTTCGGAATATTAAATAATTTGCAACTCATTTCATGTGTTTGTCCACTAATATTCATATTTGTTTCTAGATATCTTTATTGACAGTTATAATTCCCGAACAGCCTTCTCTATAACATTTTCTAGTAAAATTACTTATCTAAGGTAGAATTATATTGTACATCTATTGTCATACATCATTTTGTAAATCTCCAAAAGATTCGTCCATATTTATCGTGTGTAAATACAAGTATGAAATTGATGAATACTTGGCGCATTTACAAATAGTTTTTGATCCAACATTTGCTTTTGCATTATACTCAATTGTTTGACCAATACACTTATTTTTTGTACAATTATCTTGTAGTATTATTAGACGGTCTTCATAAAATGTTGAAGTAGCTCCTTGTTAAGCTAAACGAATAGTACATTTTAAAGTTGAACAATAACATTTATTTATATTGTTTGCGTAATCTAATAAATCCATGTACGCTGAAGCCAACGATTGTGTAAGTAAATCAAACGCACAAGTATTTAGTAATGCGGCACTTCTTGTTCTTTTGTTTTTGAACAATTGTTATTGGTCGTATAATGGATCCATTTTTTACTAAGCTTAACCTTTTCTTAGATATGTTATTAATTATTTTCAACCTCGTTCTTATTTCTGGATGTTTTTTTTAAATACACGGACTTTCTACTTTGTTTCATATATTTTTTGTCATTATGTGGTGGGCTTATTTTTGTTCCTCCAATTTTATATTATCGTTTCTTCTTGTGTATTGCTATCACCCGAGTATATATAACAATCTATTTATCTTCATTAGATTTTGAAGATGTTAAATCTATTTCAACTATGTTATCGTCAATATCATGTGTAAATTCAGACTCTGTAGTTTTGTTTTCAAAAGTTGCTTCAATACTTCCAATAATTTTCAAATCTTCTCTGATCGCTCTTAAGCGAGTATTACTATAAACTTGTCTATACAATATTT
Source organism: Pemphigus obesinymphae (assembly GCA_025469235.1). NCBI lineage: Eukaryota > Metazoa > Arthropoda > Insecta > Hemiptera > Aphididae > Pemphigus > Pemphigus obesinymphae. Next base: position 8,003 of record JAIPRL010009442.1, read on the forward strand.
TTGTATTTTTAGTTATTTTTAAATAACTTTTTTTTTTTTATAATAAATTTTTTATTTCATCTTTCTACAACATTCTAATGTTGATAAAAATGAAAAATGTGTAAACATGTTTTTTTTTTTTTTTTATCAAATATCGTGATTTTACAACAATTAAAAATGTTATTTACACAAGATTATTTTTAAATTACTTAAAAATATATCTAAATACTTTTAAGTTATTGAATTTTCATTTTTCTTAAAATTGTATAAAAAATTTGTTTATACAAAACCCCTTAAAAATCGGGCGTATAGCATCATCTTAAGGGGTTCTGTATAGGCAATTTTAGAAACGTTAAATAAAATGAAAATTCAATAATTTAAAAATATTTAAATTTATTTTTAAAGTAATTCAAAAATAGTGTTGAGTCAATGCAATGTTTTATTTTCGTATAATTGCAATATTTTATCCTGTGCAATTAATTGTGACATTATTATTATTTTTTCAATTTTTTTAAATAACTACCTATAGACCTTTAAAAATTGAATATATCGCTTTGTAAGACATTATATAATGTTGTTAGTTATAATTTACTTTTATTTCGTACCTACGTCTAATATGTTTGTAAGTGAATAAAAATGAAAAATGTAAATACAAATTTTTCATTGAAAATTTGTAGGTACAAAATCCTCTACAATACACACACGGTGAAAATAATATCCAACAAATTTCGGGAGTACTCCAACAATGTCCAACAAATTTATCTCAATAAGTTTTATCAAGAAAAAACACTCTGACAAAATGTTGTGCTGTTGGTGTAAAGTTAGCAGCACAAAACTTAAAAAAGCTTTAGCGGGGAAAATAGTGTCCAACAAACTATTAACACATTTATTGGATACATTTTATACGTGTCTACTATAGTTATGCAGCTAACTTTATGAGGGTAGATATTTGACGTACTTAACTCTAAGACTCAACAATCTTCTATGTATTATATTATATAATGTATGTCAATGTACATATATATATATATCTTATGTGCAAGTTATCTTAAAGGTACAATTAATAAATAATGCATTTTAAAAAAACAATCAAATCGTATAATATTAGGGTTAATATATGTATATTATATTGTGTATATTAAAAAAAAATTTTTTCTTTTTACTTAATATGTATATATATTTTTTTACATATTTTTAATATAATACATACATATAGTTATTATGTACATATTTTGCGTTTGTAATTACATATTTAAATCCTAACCCTAAGTATTACATTTAAAAATCCATGGGTCTATTGCCAAAACTGTAGATCAAATATTACATTTTCGTATTGGAATATTACAAATATTTTCACTTTTTCAGAACTATAAGTATATATTTTGTTAAATTTGTACAAAAACTGCTTTTGCCAATAATTTGGAGATAAATAAATTCGTGTATTATAGTGTTTTTATGCAAGTCAGGTTTGATGTTTATTTAATATGTGGAAAATTGCAAACCAAAAATTATAAAAAAATACCTACCCATAAACAAAAAAGTGTCAATAAAGTTATAAAATCAAATCTAAATAAAATATCTAGTAAAAATACGATATTTGAAATTTCTTAAAAAATGTATATACAGGTATAGAATAACATATATTTAGTATATTATTGTACATTGCATAATATAAGTACATTATACATATATAATATTATATACATACATTATATTATACCTATATGATTAACCTTGCAGTATAAATTGTTATCAAGCAAGACAATACAATAGCGATATTTTTAACGATAAAATTATTTAATTACAAAGTTTTCAAAATTGCTCTGCAGACGCATATATATATATATGCAGTGTATAAACATGCACAGTGTTAAAAATTCGCATACTGTTACAATAAAAACAGATGCGAAAAAATTATTATTAAATTTAAATATGATTTTTTTGTTTGGGTTACGATTATTATTTTTAATTTTATAGCTTGAGCGCACACCTATACTCTATAATATTATATATGTACACATACATTATACACGAATAATGTTTACGACAATAGCGCGCATTGTGTTTAGGTTATACGTAGGTACCTAAATAAATAATTGTTTTTGAGTTTCACATTCAAAAACATGAAAAATATAAAACCTAAAATTGTTTTTTTTCTTAGAACGTTCTACAAAAAAGCAAACATACGTGCACGCACAAACAAAATTGTCACCACTGAATGTGAGGTTAGGTTATATACTGTATACGTACGGCGAGTTCATTGAACTTGACCGGAGAGGGACGAATGCAAATGAAAAATTTTACCACTTCCTTTTTAATAATTCCTAGTAAAAAACAAAACAAAAACAAAAAAAAAAAAAAATATATATATATATAAAAAATTGAAGGGATCACGTGCCCCTTTGCGTGGTATTGTGCAAACTGCAATCTTCTTTCAACTGGCGAGTACATATACGTAATAAAAATGTGCGCATAAATATACACATAAGACCACAGGGGACCCGCGAGCGACACCCTTGTGAGATTCATCAGCTGGCACATATAGAGGGGGATTTGATTTGGGTCCGCTTGTTTGTGAATATTTCAGTCAATATTCGTTCAGCATCACCCTTTTTTTTTTTTTTCCAAGAGTCAGGTGAGATATTCAAAGAAATGGGCTAAAAGTGAGGGCAAGCGCTCATATAATATCATATCCAGAATGTGTCACGTTTTAATTGCCAATTAACTTATTGTAGGGTATATACACTTATTGTGTTGGCCCTTAATACCAAAGATTGAAATATCGGAAATCCGGAAATCCACTTGAAAACTTTCCCAAAAACTAATTTCTGAAAGTTTAAATATACGACACCAAGTGGAATAATAACGGATATATAATTTAGTCAAAGTTAATTTTATAAAACATCTTAAGATAAAAATCCCGGGTGGCTTTTAGAGATTTGATTATTCTAAATCGACTTGGCCATTATATTATGCTCCATGAGTGGAATTCAATTCAAACTCCCGAGTGCGACAGTGGTGGACATAAAGTCCAAACTATAAGTATAAATCATCTAATAGATAATTATTGAAGAGTGCCCTTCAAGATGGAATGAAGAAACTCCACAAAACCACTAGGTATGTAGAACGATGGTAATTAAAATCTCTTGGACATCAAAATTTAAGACCACAAACTTGACAAGAATTCAAAAACACAAAATTAACTCATATTTATTAGTCTATAGTCTAGTCCACTTATTAATATGTGACATACTGTATTGTTATATATTTACAATCTATAAGCCTATATTATACTAAATTTTATTATATGATACTTTTTATATTATTTATATTTATTCTAGTAATGTTTAAAATTTATATGACACTATTACTACTTGTCATACAAAATAAATAAATAAATTAGGAACAGCTATTTTATTGGGAACGTGACGTGACCTATTTCGAATTTTATCAAAATCGAACCTTTATGGATAGTTCCGGTACCTATATTTACTTTAATGTTACATTTATTGCAAAACTGATTTCACCACGAGATTTATCGACTTTTAAAACCTATATATTTTGAAGGGTCACATTATTTTTTCGATTTTCTGGCAATTAATCTTACTGCAAGTTAGTCATAATCGTATGCCAATATAACTTAAACTTTTTACAAATCGAAAAGCCCAGTGATTTGATAGATATATTTCGGATTGAGATAAATTTATCATACCTACACATATACTATGTAAAATATAATGTATAGTAAAACATAAACGAAAATTTAATAAATTTTATTGGCCTTGTAATTATTATATTGTTATTATTTGTAATTATAATAATTACCGTTATTATGATATATATAGGTACCTATAAGTATTATTGTTGATTTTATTGTTAATTTAGTAATCACATTTTCATTGCGAGATTTATGGACCTAAATTATTTTTATTTTGACGGATCGGATATAATCGAAATAACCAGAATATCGAAAAAAATCATTAATAGCCTATCAGAATATACATTTTGTAATCAATTTTGCAATAGATTCAAAATAGAGTTGTTGATATATATACCTAATAACTATAGTTAGGTATTGGAACAAGTATAATACCAATAAAAGTTCGATTTTGACAAAACACAAAATAGGTTTAGAATTCCTCTAGACAAAACCAGTTTTCCAAAATTTTATTACCAGAAGTTAAAAAAAATGGAAATTTTCAATATCGATTACCAAAATAATTCTTCTTAGATGTATTATTAGTTTAAACATACAATAATAAATATTCAAACTTCATAAACACGTAGGTATGTTGTAATTATTTAGATTTTTGATTAATGCAAGAAAAAACATATTTTTACTAATAAAATTTATTTTCGCAACTCAAAATAGTAAATTTTCGTTTTTATATTGTAGGTATAACTTATTCTAGTTTTTAACCAACTCAACAAGGTAAATGGATATCAACGCATAATATTATTATTATATTTTATTATGTAAACTTGTTGAGAATTTATATCATCATTATTATTATTATTATATATCGAAGCATTGAATAACATTTAATGAACCATTATTATTATAATTTATTATCGATATTGTATTTGTTAATTAATGGATCATATTATTATGGTTGACCTACTTGTGAATAGCAATATAATATATCCTAATCTCATAATGACATAATATATTCGTTTTTATGAAGTAAAACGTCAACGCATTAATCGCTCAACAATGTATATCAACATTAAATCGTAAAATAATGACGCATTACTTAGGAAATTACTTTTTTTTTTAAATTTAAATTTTCAATCTGCCAAGTACCTATTATAGGAAAATATGGCAATTTTGTGATCTTCAACATTTTCAGTGTGATCGATATTTTTTTTAATAATCATTTACATTTTTATAGAAGAAAGGATTATAAGTATTTATACTAAAATAATCAACAAACTAAATAATCTGATATGAACACTACAGGAAAACGTTATACATTATAAAATATCAAATTATATACCTATTCGATAACATTTTTGCTGATTAATTAAAGCTAATATAACTAGGATACCTACACAAAGTTTTCAAATTAAAACGTATATTATTTAATAATTATTATATCATATTGTTTTTAACGACTGCAGCAGAATGCATAATCTAAATCGTATTATATAATCATAAAAATTAATCGGTTGTTTTCGTTGTTTCCCCTTAATATAAAACGAATTTAAAGTTCAATGTATTATGCCTGCAATCTATTCTGTAAATATTTTAACAAAAATAACTTGAGTTTTTGAAAGATGAAAAGTCATTTACCTGTATTTGTATTTTTACAGCAGTAACATGGCGTAATCGTTTTGCAATTTTTAAATTTTAAAATGTATAATTAAATACCTACTTGGGTGTATAAAAATATTATTCTCAATACGTGTATAAAACATTTGAAAAATTATAATTTAACACAAAGGAACATTTCAAAACAATTAATCGCTACGTTAAGAGGACGCTCACCGATAATTTTCAGCGATAAAAACATGTTTACGCAAAACTGTTAAAACGGATTCTTTAAGCGATTTAAAAAAAGTAAAAAAATTAATTTTTTAAGACTACAATAACTTTTTTAAAATTAATAAATTAAAAAACTGAAATGAAGTTGACTCCAAAATGTTGTACTCGTACTTTATTGATTTGATGATAGGTAATTTTACTCTGAAATTACTTTAAAAATCCATTTTAACATTTTTGCGTAAATATATAACATAACAATACAAAGTGGTAGAGACACGTGACTAATTTTAAATTATTGTATTTTCATACTTCTAAAATTGTCTTTAAAATTGCCTATACACAACCCCTTAAAAATGAGTGCGTAGCGTCTTTTTATAGTAATATAATTACAAAATTAATAGGGGAAATAACGAAAAAGTAATATAATATTTTCTTTGAAATATCTAAACTGAAAATAATAGTTTGTTGTGTCTCATAATACGAGTCTATATAGGTATATATATAACTGTAGAGTCTATCTCACTAATTCTCACTCTCAGATATTTATTTATTGTAATTACTAATCCACGATAACCTTAAATAAATCTAATTTTATAATTAGGAATAGATTTTAGATTCTGAATGGAGCGATGAATCGATTGATTTTACAATGATGTTTTTTTTTTAATTTTCTATGAGCGTCTTTTTGATCAAAAAAAGTCGAACAGAAGTTTTGAAGTGTGTTTGCTAACGATAGAAAATTGGTTCTTGTACATGACATTTTTGGATTTTTCCGGTAGGTTTTTTGAGTAGAAGAAAAACTTCCTTTTATACGGTGTATGGTTTATATACCGTGTATACATATTTATACAGTGTATACAAACTTATACGATGTAACGACCTATTTTTTTATTCAAGGGGTAAGGGGGAATATAAATGAAAATCCCGAGTATGACAGCTAGAGTATATTATATTTAAAATGCATTTCAAAAAGAGTTTTTTTGATGGGTGACAAATTAATTGTATAGTTAGTATAGCATAAAAATTCATATGGTGTATATCTGTTCGTAAATTTGTAATATTTATACCGAATTTATACCGTAAAATTCTCAAAGTCTGTCATTAAGAAATCAAAAACGCGTGCATACACATGCAATATGCATTAAGCCACGCAAATTAACCTTACAATTATAATAATATAAAAAATTCTTTATGCTAGATGATAATTTTAGGATATGAATATTTTATATATTATACATTTGAATATAGTTTCTCACCATCAATCCATAATATTGACGTTTCTTTAATTATATTAAGTATAGACATTAAGATTTCGTATACTAGTATAGAATATAGTTAATTATTTTTTAACCGTATTTAGTAATTTTTCATTATTATCAATTTTTCAAGTATCATTTTTTGAACTGTCCCAAAAAAAAATTACTCTCCGCTTAGAATCGTTTATGATTGAATTCAATGATTTATCATTGCTTTCAAAATTGCTTTCACCACCAGTATTCTATCTAACGTACGAATAAGTATTTACACCTCTACTGACTGGACTTTTTAATATAATAGTAATAATTATGTTATTTTTTTGATAAATAAATATTACGCCAAAACGGCAGTATTATACAATACAAACAATAGTCTGTATATAATATGAATATAGTACTTTATATACTTTCAGAATACCACAATTTGGCATCCGATTCGAAATCAAAATTAAAATTATTTAACTTATTACAATAATTTAAGTAGACGATTGTTGCTTCTAAACAATCAATTATATATCTTTTAATAGGTACTCATAACATATCTGTATATATTTTTCCATAAGTTTTTTTTTCAAATTTAGTTCATAATTATAGTTAAAATATGGTCATAATTAATTCTTCCCATTTCCCAAAAAAAATTTTTATATTATTAAATATTTTTAGAAAACACATTACTAGTTGAACTACGAACTGAATTATTTATATTAAACAGAATTTTCAATTTAAAGAGTTGAAGGGTCGACTTTTCATTGTAAAGTGGTGATTTTTAAGAATATTTGATATATTGAAAAATTACCGAAAATTATGTGAAAATGTATCTGATCAAAAATTTAGTATCTATGAGTTTGTTATTTTATTTAGTTTTTGTTTATTTTTTAATTCTGACAAGTATAAAGGATAAACGCACATCATTTGTCTGGTAAGATACTAATTGCAAGTGTTCTTTTTTTGAAATATTAAAGCAATGATAAAATAATGTCTTCTAATAAAACGGTGTTGAGTGAAGATATAGCGTAATTACTATACTATTGTAAAAAAAAAAGTTGATACAAATTTTTGAAAAATATATGATTTATCTTTATATATATATAATTCTTCTGTGCGCCTGTTACTGGTCATGTAACTTCTAAAAGACTTTCGTCCAATTTTGACGAAAATTTCAGAGATTGATCTTAGAGATACCAGGAAGGTTCAAAAAGTAGTTTGAACCACGTCTGATGGGTGGAGATGAACACACTTTTGTTTGTATTTTTGTTAATCACATGCCATATAAACTATAAACTACTATCATATATGAATGCTTTGAACATAGTGTTGCCGTTGTTATCAAATGAGTGAATGAAATGTACGAAATTTTATTCGAAAGCTATATTATTATTTATTTATTATATTTTATAATATTACATTTAACACATTAACCCCTTTCATACTGGGCAAAACTGTTCTCGAGCGAAGTCGGGTAATTCAGATAGTATGTATTTAGTAGGTACGCAAATATATTATAGTAAAATAAATACATGTACATTATACAGGTGCTCTGTGAAAATTTAATAACGTTACAGATTTTTTCGTAATTACTAGGGAATAACCAGTTCTTTCGACTTCCTGGTTTGGTTTTTCATTACGCCTTTATAAAAAAAAAGTCGAAATTCGGGTACACAATACACATAGTATATTATATAAAACGAAAAAATAAAATTAAAATTAGTCAGCAAATATTGGAAAAAATAAAAACTAAAAAACATCCATTGTAAAATCAAGAGTTTTCTCGCTGCACTTAGAATTTAAAAAAAAAGAGAATGTTACACAAAATTGAATTTAATTTATATGTGTAATTAACAAATAAAAAAATATTATGTTTCGTGAATTCAATTTCTATAATTGTTGTAAGACCATACGAATAAAACTCTAAAAAACGAATATTAAATTGTCTTATTATTTGTTTTTTTTGTATTATTATTGTTTAAGAAAAAGAATTTTGTCGATGTCACGAATTCGTTGCTTTTTTCACGAAAACGTAATTTTTTCTGTCGATTACACGAATTTAGCAATTTTGTGAATTCGGCGTAACATGTACCTACTACCTACCTACCTACATATATTACATAAATGATTAATGAGGGGTAATTTTTTACAACGGAAAAATAAATAGACATTAAAACGTTTAGTCATATCGATGGTTAATATTTAATTCGATTTGCGAGTTATTCAAATGTTTTAACATTGAAAATGCGTTTATGTAACCGATCAGTTAACATTAAGTAGGTATCCAATATATATGTATAAGATCAAATGCTATTATTATATAACGTTTATATTGGTTTTAATTAAACGTATTTAAATTTGAATTGATCGATTAAACGTCATTATAATATTATCCGGTCATAATAATAATAATAATAATATAGTTATATTATGTAAAAAGGTATAACCGTTTTTAACCGTCGTCCGGTGAAAACAACACGTATTTTATAGACATGCATATATATATATATATATATATTATTATCACAGAACACGTCATATTATATTGTATAGTTTTGTCGAACCAATTATTATTATTATTATTATTTTTAATTATATATTAATATTATACGACATCGTGTGTAAAAAAATATAATATGAATATACCTATACGTATGTTATAAGTAAAAAATAATATGTGTATCATTTTGATTGAATTTTAGGGGTCGCTTCAGCTATACTCGGAAGGAAACACAGACTATATCAGGGGTGGCCACAACGAGGCTCGCGAGCCGCATGCGGCTCTTGAACTAAATTTAGACTAAACTTAATAAATATAAAATTTGTTAGAATCGTTAGAAACGTTAGATAGCATTTTTATTGCCGTCGATTTCGTTATCATTACAGTCGTTATTAGGTATAGG
>JAIPRL010009443.1:0-17608 GCA_025469235.1 Pemphigus obesinymphae
TTTAGAAAGAAATGATTTATCATTGCTTTCAAATTCAATATATCCTTAACCAGTATCCTATCCAATGAGCGAAGTACATCTACCACTACTGACATCCAACGTGCGAAGTGGACCGGACAGCTTTTTTTTTTTAGTTTTTAAGAAATTAGAACCATTTTGTTAACAATTTTTACACAATTTAAGAATTACCATTAATGTATTAAAAAGCAAAATAAAATAAAATAAAGTTAATTATAACGAGTAAATTATTTGTATTTTTGAATTCTTACTTAATAAGTTACATATAATGTTATGAAATTCACGAGTCTACTTAATTTAAACTATATAATTATTAATATATAATTTATTGCATTTTTTAAATCATTGCATTGTAAAAAACCCTTTTGATTGGAGCTCTGTGTAATATATACCTAAGTACCTAAATAACTATAAAAAATTAATTTTATGACGTCATAATACAAATTATAAATTATTTCAGTAATATATTTATATTAACCATAACAATTTTATTCGTTAATTTTCCTATTTATAAATATTTTTCGAAATAAAAAGTAGTTTTTCTTTACGCTTAAGAAAATAACCACTAAAAACATAAAAAAAAATATTTCTGGGAAGCACTTATGCCACATAGAACGAAATTGCTATCAAATAAACTCTTAACTCGAAAACTCGAATCTTTCTATCTGAAAAGCTGTTCCTAGAGAAAAAAATACATAATTGTAAAACCAATAGATACCTCCCAAAAGCTCAATATCAAAATATTCATAATGCACTCTTAGTACCTATAATATGTATATGGAATATGGTAAATTTCCATTTTTTTTTTTTTTAATTAAACTTTTTTTCTTTTATTATGACGAAAATGAAATAAATCATATAATATATTGTTATAACGAAATAATATCGATTCATAATAAATACATTAAAAAATTAACATAATACCTACATTTAATATTAATGCATAACAATGTATTACGTATGAGTAGAATTTTTTTTATTTATCTTTTGATAATTTTACTGTAAAATTTTATTATTTAAGTGTTTCTCGTTGTGCAGAATTTTGTTTCAGTATTTCGTTATATCTATTTGTTATATTAGCAGTAGTCTCGTAAAAAATGATTTTCAATAGATATTTAAATACTATTATATAAGTATATAAATACTTCCTGTACTTACAAAAAAAAAAGGTATTTAAATTGAATTCCAAGTATGTTTTTAAAATACATGATTAAATAAATATATATGATAATATAATAAATATCAAACTGAAGTTTTTTCAGTACATAAATGTTGTGAAAAATACTTTTTAAACCTTTTTAAAAATAGGTCCAGACTCTAGATATAAGTGTTAAAAGTTGGTTCATATTATGTGCATTTCTGTTCTTGTAACTGTAATCTGTTCTAGGGTATTGTATTATTATTATTTTACATTTGAAAACATTAATATCTTTGGTAGTTTTACTATATGTTTAAGAAAAATACTGTGAAAATAATTATCACTTTAAAATACAAAAAAAAAAAAAAATTAAGAAACTTACTAATTAACTTATTCAATGAATAACTGTGAATACTTAATAAATATACAATAATAAAATATATACATCATTGGTGGTGCATATTACATTGAATTCGAAATCAATAATATAAATCTGTATTTTTTTCAATAAAATGATTTCGAGCGGAGATCAGTCAACAAAAATTGTAAAAAAATCTTTGAATTAGTATTTGATTAAATAATTGTTAGTAAAATAATGTGCTTTTTTTTACTGAAAACACTACTGGAAGAATTGAGAAACAATATCTTTAAATAAACACTAACTATAAATCTCTCTGTCAGAAAGTTCATCACCTGAGAATAAAATTCTATCTAAAAATAATGAAATGTTTAGAAGAACGTTTAAAAATGAAAAAGTATCACTAATTTTGCACGAGTTGAAACTTTTTCATACTCAATATCTCAGAAAATAATAAAAGGTTTATTGAAATTCCGAGATCAATATACTAGAAAAAAATGAAAATAAATAAACAAATTCGATATAAAAAAGCGATTTTTAAAAATGTCGATTTTGAACTTTATCGTTATCGGGTGATGAGTTTCCGAAAACTTCTATTCGACTTCCTCTACTTGATAAAAAGGTATACATACATACAAATATCTAAAGAATAGCCAATAGGTTATATACTTATATATTATATTAACGTATATTTTAATAGTTTACGTTTAAATGTATACTAGGGTGGTCGTCAGTCATAGGTGATGAAAAAAAGGATTAATATATTTGTCACCTGACCCCTTCATTTTATTAAGTACTATAAAAAAATAATTTGTGTGAAATTTCGTAACGATAACTCACCCCTTTCACGTGCCCCAAAAGGGTTGAAAATTGCCAAAGGGATTATTTTTTTAGTTTTTCGAATTTAATTCTAAAAAATTAAAACTTAGCATAAAAATGTATGCACATATATATATATATATACATTATATATAATATACGTGATAAATAAACAATATAATTAATGTTAGTTTTGAAAAATAGACGTGCCAGAATAAAATTGTCGTGGAAGTAGAATAAAACGAAAAATTCGGTGGAAATTAAAGTGTTGGGAAACAGCTATAATGATGGTATATATGAACTATCGTACAAAATGACTCGAAAAATGGGTGTGATCGCACAGTTATTTGTAATAGATACGTATGTGTAGTGTCGTCGTCTGCAGTTATACATTAATATACGCCCATATCACGGTGATTAGATGAAATGACGGTGAGAACAATGTGGACATGAGGTAAATGGCGGAAAAAAACATTACGTGCTCGAAAGGATTAATTACCATGTTTATGTCTGTAACCGCGTGGTAAACGATATGAGCGCGGTAGACGATAATTCCGACGATTGGGAAATTGGAAAAAGTCTCACTTTCGAAAATCCACGGCAGTTTTCCGTGTATTCTATGTACTAGGTACGCGCGTATCTCATAAAACTAGTCCTTTTTGGCCCTTTAATTTTTAAGTAAATCTAGTCCCCGGAAGAAAATACTTCACGTAAATTTAGGAAATGTCTATTTCAGAAGTATATATTAAAAAAATAAACGGATTTCGACTGCTTTGTGGATTAATTTTGTTTTTCAAGTTCGATCCGTATTAAAAGGTAGTATAATCACGGTATTTTTTTTTTTTTTTTTTTTATTAGTAAATTACTAGAAATTTAAATAATATACCCAGTAATTGCAATTTCGTCATGACCGTAATTATTATATTGGTCAAATTGTTTGTTGTAAAACTAAAAATGTTTTCACGTTCTAGATTAAAAAAAAAAAAATAAAAAAATTGATAGAATATACATTTAAAAATAAGAAAATGTCTAATAATAATATCATATTCATCGTGACATTTTTAGGCAATACGTACATTTATTTTTATTTTCCATGTCCAATGAATATACAAAATCCCCAACGAAGTAGATACGTGAAGTTAGTATTGTTATCAGTCATTTTCAAACCTTATCCATTTATTGCTCGATTTATTGGACACTTGTTTGCCTATTTTTTTGTTCACACCATTTTTATCCAACTTTGCATTTTGTAGTGCCAGTTGTTGATATTAAGCGTTACAAGTTTATGAGTTATTTAATCATGAGGTATATTATTACCTATTATATGTATATTTAATTATTAAATAATTAATTTAAAAATAATATTATAGCATAATGATTATATTATAAACATGGTCTTGTTCAAAATGGTTGAAGTCCACACTTTTCTTTTCAACCTTGAACTTTGTAATGGTACGTTGATATGATATACTGTAGTAAATTAAAACCTAATAAAAAAATCCAACAATAAAAATATAATATAATGGAATATTATTTTAACTTTGAACTTTAAAATTCCAAGTTCATACCTAGTACCTATTACAATTTAATTAAATCCATCCAACAATCAGGAGGGACTGAAACCGAACCGAAAAAAACCAGTTTTAGAATCCAAAAGCTCTGGACATTTTTCAATCGAAATCAATATATTACATATTTGCAAGGAAAGGAAATCCTTATTTTAAAATTTAAAATACCGGGGTTTTACAGTTCTGAAATTATTATATTTAATTGTTTAAATTGGAAATTTGTTTTTTAATATAAGACAAAAAATTAAAAAGTCCTTACATTTCTATACTCGAATTTTTCAATCATATGAAATTATTCTTTCTAATAATAGATATATTAATGAACGTGTGTACCTATACATTATACGCATTTTTATATTGTATTTATAAGGGCTAATGGAGTGTCGTTCGAGTTTCAAATATTCATTCTGTTTAAAAATAATATTCCATTTCAATAAATTTCGATTGTTTTTTTTGTAAACCTACTCATATTATATAATATGCAAAAAACGTAGTCATGGGGATAGCTAATGGGGCTATAGCTCCCCATTAGCCACGTTTTTTTTTTATAGCAATATAGGCTATTTTGATTACAATTACTCGATGATAGTTATAGTTTTGTTATATTCTGCGGTTGTAATTGTTCTAGAAATGTAAAATGTATATATGATTATGTATAAAATTTTATGATAATATATTATCGTTCCTAACTTTAAGTGTATAATTCAACTCCAAGAAGAATTTGTTATCAAGGTCAATTTCACTTCTCATTTCTACCGTTAATTATTGTTATGTCTTAAACACGATGTAGGTACAATTAATATGGAATGTAAATCGTAGTTTCATTTTTTTTTTGTAACTTTAGTTGTTTTTTTGTACCTACCTATCACATTTTATTCATTAATTTTGATAATAAGAATTATTATAAAATTAAATTAAAATATGTATTTCTAATATTTAATATAAAAAAAGACGACATAGCGTTGGACATAGAACACGATCTAAGAAATGAAATTTTAAAAACTCAAATCATCAATAAAAGAGAAGAGTTCAAAGAAGAAGACGTTTTACAAATGTTTGATCAAAATACTCATAGAAGACTGCAGTTAGCAGATTGGGGACTTTAATTGTTAAAATAAAATATATATATTATAAAAATAACAATATATTATATATTATAATACAAAATGAATATATATTATAAAAAATATATAAAAATTAAATATGCCAAAATATTCACAAAATATTTATAAAGGTAAAAACTAGTTTCGCCGATAAGTCATCATCAGGTGAACTTACATCATTACTTTAATGTATCAGATTGTAACCTAATGATAACTTATAATCAAAACTAGTAGTTATAAACATTTTTTGAATACTCTAGGAATATTTTCTTTTTATATATTTTTATCATATATAATATACAATGTTAGAATTATATAAATAATACTTTTAGTTTTGCATTATACATTAGATATATTCTAATTTCTATAATATATATATTTTTTAAAAATTTATTTTTAATTCTCATTATATTTTATGTTCTATATTATATAAATTTACACCAATGTACTTTTTGATACTTTTAATATAATTTTTATTATCTACATAGGTAATATATATATATAGGACCTTAGCCTCCCCATACGAAATTCCTGGCTACGCCACTGCAGTAATACGTAGGTATCTATGGAAAATATATTATTGAAAAAATAATATTATATTATGGAAAATTTTTCTCCCGAATCTTCGTATATGAGTGATTTGTTATATTCGTAGTATTCAATATTCATAAAATTTATTAGCTAGTACATTTTCATATTTTATAGTCATGTACAGCGATATAAAGATTGGAAAAATTTAATAATTTTTGGAACCGATAATTATCGGTATTCATATAACCAAACCGATAATTTTTAACAATTTTTGAACCAGAACTGAAACATTGAAAAAACTAAAAATATATATATATATATATATAGGACCAGAACTGAAAAACCGATAGAGGTACGTCCCTGCCAACAATATAAACATGGACTTATTAGGAACGTATTAAAATTTGTTGAAGTCCAGCCTATTTTGCTTGTCCGGCCATTAACTTTTATGTTCACGCCCGACATTACTATTTATTTAAAATATCATAAAAAAAAAACCATCCGACGATAAAAATAGTAACAGTGTAATCGAACCATCGCCGGTTTAAAGAAAAAAAAATTTATTATCTCACATTCATCTTCTTCGGAAACTGCACGTACGTACTACACTGCAATAATATGCAATAATATTATAATTATTATTAATCGGTTATACAATAAATGTACCTAAAACTCGGATTTTCTGTGCGATGACGACAAACCACGAAAATATAATTTATAATAATAAGTTGCAATAAAAAAAAAAGAAAAAAAAACAAGTGGGCTGCTATAATATTACGGGTATATATTGTATTTCCAAGTGCGGTTTTGTTTTACTTTCGAGTGAAACGGAAAACGATGCCGATAGCCGCCGCAGCCGATAGCATACACATAAATCATCCCGAGACATTTTCAACGAACCATTATATTGTCTTCTGACCGCTCTTTTTTTCGGTTTTTTTTTTTCATTCTTTTCCCTTTCATTTTCTCGTTCTTATTTTATTTCACCACATTATAACGATTGATAAATTATATTAGGTATTGACTTTGGTCGACACACACACACATACCGTTAGGATTTTCGACGACGTTTAATATGGTAATCGGCGGTAACCGTATACCGCAAAATCCGAAGAAAAGTATCCAAAAGAACCAAATCCAAAAATATTCGTTTGTTTTGCAATTATATTTCTTTATTAAATGTCATACATACATCGTTATCACACCGTTAGAAGTCAATGTCATGTATACCTTGGGAAGAAAATCACAATGATTCGAAAAGGATTGAGTCGTCTGTGGCCGATAAAATATAACGTCAATGCGTGATGTACAGTGGTTGAATTTTTT
Source organism: Pemphigus obesinymphae (assembly GCA_025469235.1). NCBI lineage: Eukaryota > Metazoa > Arthropoda > Insecta > Hemiptera > Aphididae > Pemphigus > Pemphigus obesinymphae. The sequence goes on from JAIPRL010009443.1 coordinate 6,862, forward strand.
TTATTTGAAAAAAAAAAATAGAAGAAAGGATGCTATCAGGTTTTTAAAAAATTAGCGTTCCCCCAAACTACATAACTCGTATAATGTAAAATATAATTAGCGGGAGAGCTGTCAAAATATTTCAAAATAGTAGAAGGAGCTCCATCCTCCTGCAAATCTCCCCCCCCTAATTCGAGCACTGGTGTTCTAAAATATATACAATATTGTACATACGAATATAAAAAAAAAAAAAGTTTCATAATTTTAAATAGCTATTATTTTTGTTTTAAACGATGTACTTTACTAAGGAATTGTTATTTTTTTTTATGACACTTAGAACAATGAAGTACGAATATAATACATGTCGGCTATATGACAAGCATAATATGTAATATATAGCAGGGATGGGTAACTCTAAATAAGTAGAGGGCAAAATTTTGAAACTTGAAATGATTACGGACCAGATTTAAAGTAGTTTTTTTTATTATTATGTGAAACAACAAATCCATTACTATATCTTATGCCTATCAGAAGAACTAATATCTATAAGTTTAATATATGTTTTATACTTTTAAGTTTTATTATTGATATTTTTTAGATATTAAGATACAATTTATACAGCTATTTTTACTATATTTTTTAAAATATTGTTGTACATTAATCGATGCTAAAAATGTCGAAAGACAGTCGGGGCTGGATACAAAGGAACGGCGGGCCAAATGTGGCCAGCGGTAACCGGTGAATTGGTCACCGGAGAATTCATCGCGGGTACAATTGGTCGCCATAATAATTGATCGTCAAATAAAAATTATTTTAAAATATTTTTTAGTTATTATACAATTCTACAGAAATATGAATATTAAAATGCTATTATACTATATAATATGAAGAAAATGAATATATAAAAGTTAGTTTTTATAAAATTAAACCATAAATAGGTACTCCAAGATATAAGATATAGACTGAATGCTGTAGCTGTATAATTCATAATAAATAATTGTTTTATTACTACACGGCTTTTGTCAATTAAATGATTCGGAAGCTCCGATAAGCTATCACGGTCTTTACTCTATATTTCAAAATCAATAAATTTCATTGACCATAAAAATATTTGTATTTGAATTACAAGATCGGAGTACTTTTACTCGTACTTACCGTGTATACAGACAAAGAGGACAAAAAAAAAACATCATTGTAAGACCAATAGCTTCTTCACTTTGTTCAGAACCTAAAACCAATTAAAAACTATTTATATATATATATAATTGCTTTTTGAATCATAATAAAATAACAAAATCGATTTTTACAATATTGTCTAGTTGACAAATGATTGTTGCAGGATAAATGCCACCAGTTTTAAAAAGGACAAAACGACTTTTTCGACTTATAGCTAAAAAAATTATTAAAAATATATTCTTGTTTGGTGACCAATTATACCGTTAATCAATTATTATTATTTTTTCAAAAAACAAAAACAAAATACAATTTATAATATACAAATTAAATACAAGAACAATATATGTTACAATAAAGGAAAAGAGAAAATATTAAATACGAAACAAAATATAATGGATTATTAATTTTACGGTTATAGTTAATGCTTTATGTACATGAAAATTTAAGTTTTTTTCAAAATTGTGACATTCTTATTTTTAATTAATATATTTCTTATATAAATTGAAGGTAAAGAATATATTTATATCAATACACAAAGAATTACAGAGTTTTAAACCAATATTATAAGGATTTCTTTTACGTTAAATTCCGTATGACATTTAAAAATTCTGAAAATATTATTGTCCATTAGACGTGTATTATAATTATGGTTAAAACTAAAGTCTTTATGATTATAATAATAGAGATTACATAAAATTTCTTTTAAATGTAGTTGTTTAAGATTTAGTAAATTATATGTATTAAAAATTATATTAGTATTAGATGGAAAAGGTTTTTTTAAGTAATGAATTAATTATTGATTTAAGCTTATTTAAGTGTTTATCATATGCTCCTTCCCAAACAGCTATTCCATATGAGAAAACTGACTGACCAAGTGCACAATTAACCATTCGCATGGTGTTAGGAAATAAAATATTGTTTAGACTTTTGAATTTATAGAACAGGTTTCTGACATTTTCGACAGTTGTTCCAATATGAATATCCCATTTTTAAAATTGATAAATTGTCACACCAAGGTATTTAACAGAGTCTACACTTGTTTAACTTGCTATCACTAGGTATAAGCTATCAACAGCTATCACCCATCCCGGATATAAAATCTTTAATAAATATTTCTGGAAATTATTATTATTTTTATTGTTTATTTATTTATTTTTTTTTTTGGTAATCTGAGTGTAAAATAGAGTAGGTTTATAAAATGTGTAATATTTGAAATTTATCATAGACTCAAGAAACTAATCGGATTACACGTTTCGAATGAAAATTCGTAATACGAGCACTTACTACGTATTATCATCTGACAAGACAAAATGTGTATGATGAAAGAAAAATAAATTTTCAATAGTTCGTTTCGTAATAATTAGGTAGGTATACTCGTGTTATCACATTTAAAATACCGTTATGAAAACCAAAATACGCATGGATTATATGTATCGAAGTTTTTCTTTTTACACAATATACTATTTGCTTTCTGGTGCTTAGAAATTTTCGTTTGAAATTGAAATTTACAGAAAAAAGTTACTATACTTTGTAACTAGTAATTATAGTGCACAGCGTTGTAATTTTTGATCAGTACGTCGGCGGTGTCCGATAATAATTATTACAGATCGATTACAGATACCGGTCGAAATCGTAGAATAAAAAAATTAAAAAAAAAAAACGGTAACTGTCTATTATAATATTATGTACCTATATACGTCGTACGCACACACAGAACCTTCGCAAAACGCATGACGTGTGTACGTGTATAATATGTTATCAATTTATCGGCGGCGGTCAGCCACGGTCCGAGTGTACTGCGTGACGCCTTATCTGCACAAACCATCGTTGCATCAGCTGCAGTGTGCGGCGCACATATAATATAATATGAAAAAATAACACAATCGTATACGATTTTTTAATCTGCAAAAAAACACCGTCGCATTATTGTGTGCGCGCGCGCCTCGTTGCGATTATAGGTTAGAGTCCGGAGACAGAGACACGGTTCTGGTATATATTCGCAGTAGACATATATATATATATAGTGTATAGGCAATATATATATATGTGTTATCGGCTGCAGTTTGCGTTTTTTTTTTTTTTTTTTTTTTTTTCTCACTCGTTTTTCATACGTTTTTCATATTATAATATTATACGTATATACAATGTACGTAATATACGTATTATATTGTGCGCGATCCATCCCGAAGATATCACGCCGGCCGGCCAGACGGGGCCCGTTTGTATCCATCCATATCGATAGTCGTCCTCGAGGACCGTGATTTGTACGTAGGTATAAAACTATACACCCGCCGATAACGTTCAGAAACACAATATTATTTATTACGAGATATGTACCTACGAATTAGCATACACTATCGTCGGATCGTCTCAAATATAGGTTATGTTACTGTATTATATCAAAATGAAATCGCCTCCCAACGTGTTTTTACATTGTTTCAATTTTGATATTTTAAATTTAACGTGCGATTCAATCAGGTTTCTTTTTCATACAACCCCATATTAACTGTGGGAAAAACTTGAGCGCGTTAAAAGAAAAACGAATGTAAAATATACGACGATGAATATATAGGCGGTCCGAATGAAAAAGTATTCACAAAAAAGCCGAACGAGATTCGAAAGAAATTCAAACTCGAATGTAATGTACCTGCTGTGTTCGAGTATACTCGCGCGCGAGTCTTCTTGTGCATCCGACAAAAAATTCGATGGATTCTAGTCGATTGGAGTAGGTATATGCCGAGTACTCGTGTAACCCTAAAAATCATATCTCTTTATAATTTACAGTTATGTAATCATTTTAAATATTTTAACTAATAGGGACGTAAAACATTTTGTTTGTTTTTTTTTTTTTTACCGATATGGTATATACGTATTTGACGACGAAAAATTGTTTTCGTTATTTTTTCAAGCCGAAATCAATCGTTTAAAGCAGCGTTTGTTTTATGCGATTCACGACCTTGCATCAATATATATCTAATTTTTCAAACCAAATGAATATCGAAAAAATTCGTTTTAAACACGTCGTTAAATTAATTACAGTTTATTCGGAGGGGAGGGATACTCAGGATTGTTTACAGTGATGTATATTTATTTACATATTCGAGTAATAAGCCCCGACTACGTCATTGTATGCAGATTGTATTATAGTGTAGGCCGACTTTTGCCACCTGGAATTTTATTTTTTTTTTTTAATTTCAGCTGCTTTATAGCCGTATATTTTGTAAACGGACGAAAAGGGGTTTATACTTTATTAGCAAAACTACTCTCACCAAGGGCCATTAAATGTATAGAACTGCAGCAGTATTTAATGTATTGTTATAGTCGGAACTTTAATCGAGTACAAAGTCGCGCATTTGGAAACTGTCGGACCCCATCATTGTTTATTTGGCCAGACTATATATATAATCATTATTGTGTATCGGCCACACGTTTTTAGTTTCGTTTAAAATTTAGAAATTTTGTATTTTCATTTTGATAAAAAATACAAATACAGTATATTTACATAATGTTAATTAATATCTAACCACGATCGATCAAATTATTTTCGGTCAGTGATCAAAATATCTCATCTCACCGGCACATATACAATGGCCAAACCCGTCAGTTTTAAGGGGTTGTACGTAGGCAATATTTGAAAAACATGCTGTTTTTTAATGTCGTTTTGTGACAAAACAATTATCGTTAGTGTGTTTGTCACACAGGCCTACAACATTATTGCCTTCAAATTCACACACACCCGTGTACAAGTTATCGTCATTAAATAATGTAAGATATATTTTATTTTTTCATTCAATTATTTAGACCTAATTCCCGACAATGTTAAGGGTACCTATACTTTTACAATGTTCTAATTTTAATTCTAAAAACACATTCAGATTCTGTATAGTATTTTCTAGAGAATATTTAATGAAATAATTTTTTATATTTTGTTTTATTTTCAAACGACAAAGATTTGAAAATTAGTAAATTTCCAAAAATGAACTCCCAATTACTTTTAATTTTTTTTTTTTTTTTTTAAACAAAAATACGAAAATTCTGTTTTTATCATTCTTTAGCAAAGAATCTCCAGAATATTAATATATTTTTAGATTTATAATCAAAAACTTATAGGTAACCTACAATTTTTCAGGTTTTTAGCAAAAATCAATGAAATTAATATAGCGCTTTCAACCGCTTCAATGTTAATTATTTTTTTTTTTAATGAGTTATGCTTCTTAAAATAATAATCAAATTATTGAAGATCAAGTTTTTGATGATCAATATTGTCTATTTTTGATTTTGACTATTTATATATTAACTATTCAATATATTGATGTATAATTAAATTAATCAAATATTTAACAATAAGTTCTTAAGAAAATGTTATCAAAATTATGACTGTTAAATTTTATTTATCTTTTAATCGTTTGAAATAATCAATAACGGTTATTTTTCAAATCACTCCCAAGTAGGATCAGAGACGAATTTACAACTTTACGACAACTATACTAATGTTTTAGTCATCCTGAACAAATAGGCGAGGGGGAAGTTTTGAAATTCGATAGAAAATAGGTTCTAAGTGGTACTTTAAAGAGGTTATTTTTTTTGTTTCCCTGTAATATTTTATGCATAATTGATAACCACCATTTATAATAGAAATGTTTTACAAATGCAGGGAAAATAATAAAATAATAAATAAAATTATCATGATTAACAATATTTTCTATATATAATTAAAAAAAAATTATATTACACCAAATTTTACTATGAATCTCCTTTTTATTATTTATTTTATCTTTGCTTTTATATCTACACAATAATAATAAATAAACTATTGGGTCCAAATTTCTATCATTTGTATATAATTAAATTTATATTATGTGAAATGTGTAGTAAAAAACAATCGATTTTCATGAAGTTGATCATTATTAAAATTGGTATAATTTATTTTATCAATTTAATTTAATTTTGTTTAGAGCTTAAATTATCAATAGATCTTGTTTTTCTTTGATCAATGTACCAACATATAAATTGAACACTAATAATACTGAAAAATGTAATAATTTGAATACCAATTATAAGTAAGCCACTAATCACAATGAAATATTATATACGAAAAAATTGAGCAATTAATTTTAAAAAGCCGACTAGTTGTAAATAGTGGAAGTTTGTCAATCATTACTTGGGTTCTCCAACAGGATAATGTATTGTCATTTCTTTTTAGATTAATATATCAAAGTTAAAATATTACATTCAAAAACCATTTTTAAGTAATAGTTCCTTGTTATATTATCACCAAATTCATAAAAATGTTTTATTGTTTTTGATAGTTTATATTAACATGTAGAAAAATTACTTGAAAAATCTAAAAATTACCTCTTTAAATTTCTACCACGTTTCCAGTCAGAAAGCTATTTATCCCAAAACTCCTACTCGAATCCTTCTACCCCAAAAAAGTGTAAAAATGGAAAAATACTAATAAAATAAAGCAGCCCAGATACAGATGGTGAAAGTTTGTCCATTATCACATCGTTCCTCGAACAGAATATATATAATAATGTATTATTATTATTTTAGACAGGAAAGCAAAGACAATTCATTTCACTCGGAAACCGATTCTGAGCAAACATTAGTATAATAATATAATTTTTCGGTTTAAATCGATTTTCCATTATCTTTAATTGTTTTTCTTTGTCCGTAAGAAAATTGCTTGGAATGGAAAACCTCTGTTTGCTGTGTGCGCGGTAAGCGTGCAGTCCAAATTGTTTTACATTTCAGGCACTGCCAGTTAAAGGACATGACCTTTTTTTGGATTCTGAGCTGAGCGATCGTAGACCAATCGAAATATACACGATTGATCGAAAATCGACGGTTTTCAAAAATTTACGCGTAGGAGGCTCTTATTCGACCCCCCCCCCCCAAAAAAAAAAAAAAAAATCTCGTTTAATAAGTAACGGTACAAAATGTATTTTTTAAATAATTGTCAAAAAATCATTCAAACGCCTGTTATTATATTACCCGCTTCTCCGGGTTCATATACCGACGAATCTTTTGATGGGGTTACGAGTCGAAAATAATCGTGGCGTTGCTCACGAGAGAATAAAACAGTATAAGTACGCATATACACATATATATATATGATATCGGCGACGGAGATTCGGATGAAAAAAAAAACCTACAGAAAAGTCCCGGAAGATCAAAAATAATTATTATATTATCCACTCGGCGGTATGACTTCGAAGCATCAATTACATATAATATTTATAAAAAAAAAAAAAAAAAAAAAAAAAAGGCGTGTAATCTATATTTCTTACGTATATATAGTAAATTTATATATATATATTTTATTTTTTTCGGTACGTTTTCCTATAAAGCATTTATGAGTATACGAATCTATATATATATATATATATATATACCATCCACCCGAGGGTCGGTTAAACGACACATTATCATTACACACACACACACACACAGATGTATGTATAAATACACTGGAACCTATATGTAGACGAGACGATATAATAACAATGACGAACGTCTATCAATCACTGGCCCTCCGGCATGGTCCGGTGTACACGTCGATAATTATAACACCGACGATTTATAACGCACGTGTATACGCCAGTTACCTAACCTATAATACACACATACATAACAAAAGTCGGTGGTTTTTTTTTGTGTAATAAAATATATATTTAATACACGAACGGGGTATTTATTAACCCCTCCCCACCCTCTCCCCAAGTATACGGAAAAATTATAAACGTCCTCGAGCGACCTCTTCTTCGTACATATATACAGGTACTACGCGACCTGCCGGGCGCCACGGCCTCTCTCGTTTTGCGACTCCCACGGAATAATAACACGATCATATTATTATTATTATTATTATTATTATTATTATTATGACGTATATTATACTCGTATAGGAAAAATCGAGTAAAATTATTGTGTTTTAAAAAAAAAAAACTCTAAACCTTCCACCAATATTTCACTGTTGCCGATCACGGAATCCCCGTGGATCGATTATCGCTCATTATCCACTTAACGTCGATCGGAGGGCAATCGCTCATACATACATACATACATACATACATACACATATATATATTGTATAATTCGCCCCAAAGCGTCAAAGGACGAGCCGAGAAAAAACCACGAGAATAGGAACCGCGCAATTATTGATATGGATTATGAAAATACACGTATATGTTATGTACGGCGGAAAATAAAACAGAAAATACTCTATACATTATATACTATTATATATTATACGAATGAAAATGCGTTTATTGTCATTATCGTCGAAAAACAGACATTAATTTGATATGATATGGTTCCCGAATAGGTGTATAACCGCACACGTATAGTGCACTGTTGTCACCGTGTACGAAAAGATGGACGATTTAGTGTAATTCTGTCGGGTAAAAACAATGTTTCACTAAAACAAATATCGTATTGGTAGAATTAACAATGTGCAATAATCAAATTTTAACAAACGAATATTTGTTGAAATGATAAAATTTTCATTATTCTGGTGCATATTATATTGTTAAATTTCACAAAATATATAAGTTATAATTTAATAAAAGTAATTTGTAAAATTAATACAGATTTTATTGTTATAATAAAATACGTTTTAAAAAATTCTGTTTAAATTGGCTATTTCGATTAACGGATGGGCGTTTGTTCTACGACGAAGAAAGAAATAAACGAATGCAAAATATTTATAATAAAATTAAATACAAATAAATTTGTATTAAATTGGTCAGTTTTACCCAAGACATTGATAAAAGATATTGTTAAATCAATAATACGTTTTGTTATTTTACTGTTAAATTAACAAATATTTTATTCCTAAATCAACAATAAACATTTTATTGGACGTATATTAACAGCCATATTATTAATTTAATCTATATTTTTATTGAAATCACAGATATATTTGGTTCAGTGCTGGCTATCTATGTGCACTGCAGTGCAGTACATATTTATCATGGACACAATGCAGTTTTTACATCAAAAGAAAAAGACCGCGACTATTGCTGTGCTTCTATTTCTATTTCTATTTCTGTGTAAATATTATCATCTTTCATATTTTGTATAAATGTTGACTATGCGATTACAAAGAAAAAAGTTGTAGTTTGATTCCTATAGAGTGTGAACGTGATTTTTAACAAATATCGTGATAACACGACAATAAAAAATGGTAGGTATTGATTAAATATTTTTAAATTGTTGGATTTTCATTTTTTATCGAAACTTTATAAAAATTGCCTATACATTACATATTGAAAATCGAGTGTATAAAACATCCTTTTAATCATTTTTGTAAAATTACATTTATTATTCTATATAAAATAAATACAAACATTTTGTCAATGATACAATTTTGTATAATAAATCGTAATTAAAAACCAGCTACGGTATTGAAAACATGAATTTCAATCAAGTGAAAAAGATCGAGTTTAATGATAATTTTTTTCTTACTCTTAATTAGTTGTACATTTAAACAAAAATGATTTGAATAAACAGAAAAAGTACAATCCATGCGCACAGTGCAATAGACTGGAATGTACTCGACTTTAGCAAATATTTCTAATAACTATTGTCATCATTCTTAAGTAAAAATTACATTATATTCAATAAAAGAACAATTCACGGTTATATTTTTTTTTTTGCGGGGAGGCCCATGACCCCTCTCCCTTAACATAATAGCCATTCTGCGAATACAAGGACGTTGTGAAATACATTTAGACTATTATTGGATAACGCTCCAATGGATAATAATTGATAAACCGCAAAATATTTTCACTTCGTGTAAAGTCATATTATTTTCATTTATGTTATTATTCTTTACAATAATAATTTATAATAATATATTAACCACTGCGATAGTCCTCGTTGCAGACAGAATAAAATTTATCATTATGAAATGTAAAACACACGAATCGCAATAGTACAAAATAAATAATTTATATTGAAAGTACAATATTAAAATGTATCACGAGTAGGTGGTATAACACATTCCAAAATGGTGAAATATACTTTAAATACGAAATACTATATATTTGTTACAGATATAATTCTAATAAAACCTAAAATAATTGTCAGTGCCGAACGGCTACAACTAGTTTGCGCACATTTACCTTTTTTACGACTCGTTTGCGCAAAAAAACACAACTCGATTGCGCACACAGATTTTACCTACCGGTAACGAAATACTCTAAAAGGAGAACTCGTTTGCGCACATTGATTTTACCTACCTGTGACGAAATACCCTAAGTAGAGAACACGTTTGCGCACACAGATTTTAGATAGGCTACCTATATGGTTAGGGTATTGTGTACTTCGATTTATATTTTATACATAATGTATATTTAAAATTGTTATTAACATAATATTAAATTTCAAAATGTATGTGTACCTATACTTTATAATATACATATACCTATAATCTATATATCTATGTACTTTTTATGTGACATTTTCCTTCTCACTTTAACAGGTGAAAATAAGGTTTAAAATACGGAACTCACTAAATTTAAAATTATTGATACTAAAACACCGTTTTCCTTTACGTGTTTTAAATATTTCAGAAATTTCGACG
>JAIPRL010009444.1:0-17605 GCA_025469235.1 Pemphigus obesinymphae
GAACGGCTACCGCAGCCGCTGTCAGGCTGGTACTGGTCACTTGGTCCCTTAGGCTATCTCCACATCCAAGTACGCAATTTTGTTTTCCCCGCGAACATCCGAGATGGGAAAACTCGCCTATATTCTTATTAATACTTCTCATACTTTTTGACAAGTTTTATGCCGGCTGTCGACCTGACGCAACCTCAATTAGTCGACTTCTACGACAGGCATGAGGAAACCGTGGAGGTATTCTTAGCCCCCTCCACAGGGTTGCGTTATAATAAATAATAATATTATTTATTTATTTATTTTTATACATTATATTTTACAATATGCATCAATTTTATTGATATATGTTTATGTATATTTTTTATTTTTTGCTTTTATATTTATTTTTATTAAAATAAACTTATTAAAACTTTCAGTAAATTCATGCATGGGTGAGTATTAAAAAAAATTCAATATACTATAAATAATAAGTATTAAATCCATTATATTATAATTTAACATACCAAATGTAAAATGTTATAGTTAAATTATTTACGTAATTCACTATAGTTAAAGTTTTATTTTAAGTAAGGGGTTGTCTCACCCCCTACTTCGGAATGCGTCGGAAAAATTAAGTTCAGTGAATAAATAGTAGAAAAATCTTTGGGATTTTTTTCCACGTTTTGAATGAAGTATTTTGGAATTTTGTCGGGAAATGATGCACCAAAGATCTAATAGTATTTTTCGGAATTTCAAGTCAACTATGTCTAAATTATTAGGATTTTTGTCGGAAAAATGAAAAAAAAGTTGATAATTTTTTTTTCCTTATTTTATGTTTTGAAGAGTAGTAGTATATTATTTTTTTCAAATTTTCACCCCCCCCTTCTCCTAAAAAAAATCTATCCTCAGGACAGCCTTGAGCATACTAGCTGTATAACCAATTGGTAATATTGATAATACAGGAAGTTTACGTTTTATACACTACTATAACAGATTAATAATTTATAACATTAGACTATAGGTGTCGATCTGTTACCAAATTTTATAGATGAGAAAATTGTCTGTATTCAACTGCTATTTTTCACAATTTTAATTTCAAAGAAAATTATGTCTATTCATTTATCGCAATTAAAAACAATTACATATTTGAAAAAATACAAAATTTTATTTTCAAAAATAAAATTTCTAAAAACAACTTCACTTGGGCATTGATAATGTTCCCATCTATAAATTTGATAATATGTCGAATTACCCTTATACTATTGGAAATATAGCTATAGTAACATTTCCGAGCGTAATATGTTTTTTATATAATCGGTTGGACCATCGGTGCTGAACCTGGATGTCGCGAAATTTTAACAGAGGACCGCCGATAATTTAACACCAAATGAAAAAGTATACTCATAAAATGATTTTATATCGACGGTGACCGTGTGATGCAGCTTGCAGAGACCCAGACAACAGTCGCGTCATTCGCCGATCATTTATGACTTCCATTACGAGCGTTCACATTTCAATTGCACCACCCCTCATCACCATCATCATACAAAATTAAAAAGTTTTACTGTCACCGCGATCACAGACACACATGTGCAATAATTATTATTATCTGTGGTGCAGCCCCTAAAATTGTGTGTAGTACGAAAATAGCAACTGTATTAATAAAATTAGGCAATTTTACATTTTTATATATAATAATGTTGATGATAACATTAAAAAAGGCCTTTCAATAAAAAAATAGATTAAATGTGTAGTATGAAAATCAGAATATTTTAGGGGCTGCTGTAGTGAATTATTGTAATTGCATTATGTACTTATGGCAGTACGCTTTTGTTTTCGCCGTTGTTGTTCTCCGTCTGTTGTCGTGCGAAATACGTATCGCATATTAATAAAATTGTTGTCGTTTTTCGTCCACTGTACACATCACAGCTGTGGTTTTTTTTCGAAAACTATCGTAGGTGTAGTAGGTACCGAACGCATCGCAAAGTCACCTCCTCGCAAATCCAAGAGAATATTGTAGTACAATTTGGAAAACTCTTTAAATTATTGTAATTTGTATCCTAATTTGTAATTACCCATTAAAATTTGCATCGCCGAAATAATTTCGTTTTTGTGACCGTATATTTTGACGTCACCGCAATGTTATTATATTTTCGTTGAAACGTCTACAGGCAACGTCTTACAATACGCAGTAGTTACTATCTTTTCTCATAAATTTTTTAGCAAGATCGTCGCTGGAATGTAATTATTGTATTTCTTGTCAAAAATACCACACAAGTGTAAGAGTTCCCGCACGCGGCCGTTTTCCCGTCCCCTTACAAATCTATTAGCCTACCACACAGACATATTATATTTATATTTATATTTATATTTTATTGTGATTTTTATTATTATTTATTATTATTTTTGCTGAATTATTTGTTGTTTATAGTACAAAACTCTATTACCAGTATCTTGAGTCAATATTTTTTATTGCTGATTTCAAGTTAATTATCTACCGCTACACTCTATCCCTGTAAGTCAAATCGGCGAAACGTATAATACAATAGTGACTAGTGATATTGGTAACCAAGTACGTTCACTAGTATCGTGTACATTTAGTATAATAATGTGTACCCCGGCCAGTACAATTTTGGTGATATATCATACGCATACGTCGGCATGCCGGGCGCACGTAATATTATTCTATCGGATCTGCTAAGCGGCTTGTAGTTTGGATTTTATGTTTCATGCATTATATGAATAATAAATTATTAAACGAATATTATCAGTAACTAGCTTAAGTGCAATACCTGGCGGGTGCAACACCTTTTACGTGAAACTATTTGTAAGTTCAACATCTTTTGAGTGCGGAACCTTGAATTTGAACCTCCTGAGTGTGACACTTTGTAAGTTTAACTTTTATTGAGTACAACCGTTCATTAGTAGAATTACTTTTGCAATTTGTATACATCGGTCTCTGTATTTTATTGGAAATAATATTATTAATTAAATAATTTGAAAAATATTTCGCATACAGCGGACACTGGTGTTCACTTTCTAGAAGATAGTCGTTCACTCCTGAAGTGTAAAGTGTTTCCGACGAATAGGTTGACAAAATAAGTAATTCGAAAATTGATGGAACTTACAGTTCTCGGATTTTTATAAGAACTCGAATAACTCGCTACGTTTGGTTCTCGCCTGAGTGTAACAGGTTTTACTCAACCTCAATATAAATTTAAGAAAAATTTCAAGAAATATTTACCGTTAAATATAATGTTGGTATAAAATATAAAAAAGTGTAATAAAATATAGTGGGTATCTACTTTGCAATACAATATGTAAGAATTCGCTCGAACTTTTCCTTCTTGAATTTTTATATAACCATTGTCGTCGGTTCGATGTGTTCGAAAGTCCGATTAAACATCGTATATATGATAAAAGTTTGCCGAATGTATCAATATAAATTTAATTCAAACTGTGAAAAATACTACGGAAGTCCTACGATTAAAAATAATAAAAAATAATAAAATACATTACTCTGAGATATAAAAATTATAGTATAGATATCTACCTATTTTATGAATTAGCAGGACAGATTTAAAATCTAAATACGGAATCATCACAGGGTATCTATAACGCATAATTTATTTAAATAAAATAGGTAGGTAGACGGGTACAAAATTTAATTCAAACAAACAAAAAAAAAAAAAATGATAAGAAAATTTCGGATATCGGATAAAAAAATTTGCAAAAAAAAGAGGCATAGTGGGATCGAACCATCATCTCAGTATTGAAAGTTACCCGTCACCAGTATGTTATAGATCGATGATAAAGTGGTCGAAATTTTTCGTATTTAAACTATTCAGATACCGTTACGTATATCGACAGATAATATATATGCGTATTTGGAACGAACTTCACTAGAATCCATTCTTCTGTTAGGTTTTCATATATTCTTATATTATTTCTTGACAACATCTAATAATTGGAATATCGTTTAAAAAAAAATTGATTTTAATTTTAATTTGATGTTTATAGGTTTAAAATAAGATACCTATAATATTATGAATTTATGAATTTTTTAGTAAAATATTCAAGTGTTGATTTATTTATTTATTAGGTAAAAAAGTACAATTTGGTAAGTATGCTTAAAATACTATAGAATCTAATATATTCATATGCATTATACACATATCTAAAATTTATACCTATAATCAATATATATGTTACAAATTACAATTGTATAATAATTTTCCTGATCCATTTTTCTTAATATAATTTTTCCCAAAAGAAAATATTTCTAATATAATGTTCCAAAAATAAATTTTATTATTATATTTGTGGTTTTAAATTATATTATACACGAAAAATATATGTCGTTAAAATAACCACATATAAATTTTAATTAACGAAAATTTTATAGTTAATTTATAACTAAGCTTACTTGACCCATTAGATCACGAGAACAGATCAAAATTTTACATGCGTTATTTATTATACTCTAAAATTATTTATTATTATTGTTTTTACTTTTTAATGTAATAGTATTTTAAAATAGTATAATAGTAAACCTATATAGGTAGTAAAATTATCTGTGCACTTTTAAATTTTAAATAAATGTTTTATTTATTATACTCTAAACATAATTTATTATTATTGTTGTTCATATATATATTTTATAATAGTATTAAAATGAAGAGTTTGGTATTTTGAATGTTAAATGCTCCTAATTAGGCAATATGTTAAATTGCATAAGACATTGGCGAGGCCTATAATGATTTGTGAATTAGAAAATTAGGCAGAAAACAGGGAGATTAAATAGAGGACGATTGGAGCAGAGATGAGAATGTTAATGTGTATGAATGGAGTGAAAAAAGAAAACAAAATAAGAAATGAGTATATAAGAGGTAGTATGTGAGTAGCTTCAATTTTAATTTGTAGATAAAAAGAGAGAGTATAGATTGAGATGGATCAGGCATGTTTTAAGCATGGAAGGAAAAGAGGCCACACGATTAGGAAAGGGAATTATTTTATAGAAAGAACGGAAGATAAACACTGACAAAGAAATGAAGAATGTTATATCGAGTGATTAGTGGTGGCCGATCGCAGGTGTAAATGAAAATAATTCGGGTGATCGAGTGTAGTGGAAGTACAGGACTATGATGATCGATCCCAAATAGTTGTGAAAGAACGCGGAAAGAAGCAGAAAATAAGAATCGTATTATATGTATGTAGAACATTCTATATTCAAGTTTTGATATTTGTTTATAGTGAATGAAAAAAAAAAATGTCTAAGTAAGTGTGCTAAAAATATTTTATAATACCTGTCGACATACATTTATATGAATTATACTACACAATATGTATAACATATATATATATACGTCTTGCCCGATTAATAAAAACATTCTTCTCATGACGAGAATATCCCCTTTATTAAATAAATGAATCCATATCGTGAATATGAACTTATATTCATTATAATATGAACAGTCTTATTTGTCAACTTTATGAAATGAATACCTACTAATTTAATATTAAAAATATTTTAAAACAACCGTATATAAATATATTCATATGCATTATACTGTACATATCTTATATATCTATTATATGTAATATTCGCGTTCAGGTTCTTTGACTAAAAAACGAACACGTTCGTATTTATGTTAATTTCTTTCCTAAGGAACGCGTTAACGTTCACGTTATATTAAAAAATATGCGTTTATTCAATCGTTCGTTTTGCATTTCAAAAACTAATTGTTACAAAACTTACATACCGTGGTTATCATCACAACGGTTTTATATAGGTACTAATTTTTCCGTTGCCCTTATTTTGCGACAATTTCATGATTTTTCGATAAAATCCTGAACGAGCGCTATGTAATGGTAAAGCTCATATAGCTTATCATTTGTTATAGTTTTTAAGTAAAAAATACCACGTACTCCCAAAATGATCGATATTATAATCATGAAAATATGTTAATGTCGCTGATATCTCACCGCGTTGAATATTGTATTACGACATGGGTAAATCATACTATAAATCCATTGTACATAGTAGTCTATATATAATAGTGCATATGTTCAAAATTTAATTACACTCATAGCAGGGAATAAAAATTCAAAGTCCATTCTTAATCTAATTCACAACTAATATTGAATGTCTTTATTTAAATTACTGTTGCGTTTAATACACTCAATTTTTGTTTTAATTTATAATTTATTATTATTATTGATAATATTTGTGTAATCTGTTTAATGATTTGAAAAATTTCCAATATATGTTCAAAATTAAAAAGAATAGATATTTAGTATAATATTAAATGTAAAATGAACTAAGAAAAATCGTTAGGACTTTTAAATTAATGCGCTCAAAGGTGATTCATAAAAATTTAACGCGTCATTTTCAGACACTGCATATATAATATACTTTAATACATATATATTGGCGTTTAATAAATAAAAAAGTTTTTTTCACGAAGAGGATATTATCCCCTTTATGATATGAGCTTTACTTTCAACAACACCTTATACTTAAAACTATTGTAAGTATAAAAAGGAAGAATTATTATTATGTAAATGTGATAATAATGTTCTTTCACAATTACTTTTATAAAATATGTATTATCTACATATTTGATTAGTAAATATTTATTATTTTTTTGTCCAACATTTATTTCAAATAAAATGTAAAGATGTGTTTTTCACATAGTACTATATTAAATATTATAGTAATATTTTTGTTGCCAAAATGTGAAACTGGTGAAAGTTCAGAACGTGTTTTCAATCAAATCCATATAACAAATTTTATTTTGGTGCAAGCTTTCACATTGATAATTGTTAATTTTAGAGTTGCATTAACTTACATTTAAATTTTTAAAATTAAAAACTAATTCACTCAGAAAATTTAGTACTCGTATAAAAATAAGTATATATCATAAAATATAACAATATATATATATATATACTTATGTATATAAGCGGAGTTAATATATATTGTAAAAAATAATATATTTTTATTCTTCTTCATTTCCTTCATCTTCTCTTCTAATTATTTGGGGTAGGTTGTAAAAAATAATATATATATATATAGGTTGATCAAATGATGATAACTTATGGTTGAAACTAGTAGTTACTTATAAGTTATGATCTTTTAAAACACTCTCAAACAATATTATTTTTATAATACATTTTAATTTTACTAAATAAATTTTGTATTTAGTTGATAACGCTTAATATTAATAATTTTAACAATATCAACAGGGGAATTATCTGCCTTAAATGATGGCACTGTGGAAATTACTAGTAGTAAGTATAGTTTATATAATTATGTAGTACGTTTATTGTCTAAGCTACAAAATTAAAATAATGAACGTAAAAATTTAATAATAACAAAAAAGCTACTTATAAAGTAACGAATATTCAAAAACAACTAAAATAAATTGTTTTTCATTAAGATAAAGTTATTAATTATAAAATATTTTTCGCTACACCAATATTCTATATTCTATTATTTATAAATACTACCTTTAGTTCAACACCTTTGTAGTGCAATTTATTTTAAGTGAGTGCACTTATAATTGCAATTAATTTTGTATGGGAAACCTTGGATGTGTAACCTTTTAAATTACTCAAAGATAGCTTCCAACCGCTAAAGTTTTTCAATTGAATAAGTAGGTAAAGAAAATAATTCGGGAATCATTGAATGTGACTTATTTTTATCTGACTTTTTCACAAAATCGAACATCACTTCGCTCGGCTTTTGCAAAATTTTATTCATTTTTACACTACGTCATATCCATACATTCACACATCAATATTCAATGAAAATTAACGAAAAATAATAGGGAAGCCCTAATGTTTGAAATCCATTTATAATAAAAAAGTTATTCTGTGGTTGATATCTCTATTCTAATTAATCAATTGGACTTGCAACTAAAATATAAATAAGTTAATATTTTTAACTACATTTTCGATTCAATATATAGTTTAAACATAATAAAATAATCTCTACTATAATAAAACAATAGATAAATGTTGTACGGGCCGGCGGCGTATAATAATAATACGTGCACACCGGATACCAAAATTACTTCGTGCGCGCCACTTAAACGCTATTTAAACCGACTCGGTCTGCCACACAGTGTGTATATGTGTGAATAGAACCCTAGAGTTCCTAACCGGGGTCGCCGAGGTAAACTAGGGCCTATGTAGATGGAAAAGTGTGTACAGTGTGTATATGTGTGGGTGTGTAGATATACTTGAAAACTATGGGACAAGGTAAACTTAAAAACTAGTAAAATAAGGATAAATAATTATATAAAAATGGTAACTAGGATTTGATAATAAAGTGTTGCTGTATTACAGGTACAGATAATTGACTACGGTCCTTTTGGCCCAACAGTTAAAAACTTTACAAATAATAATGCATAAATAATAAATAGGTATAACAATAAAAAAAAACTCACAATTTTGTGGAGCGCAGACTGGCCAGCTGGTCCTATACCTATATAAATAAATAATTACACACACACAAATGGTAACAATGGGTAACAATTTTCAATATTGCTTGACTATTAGAGCCGATTTTAACTATAATAAACAAATTAAATACCAATAATATAAGTACCTAAAAATAATTACGGCTATTTGAGCACGCGAATGAAATAACAATATTAAATGTTCGCGATCAGCGCGTTACCAAAGGCGTACAGTTCTAACTCGATTAGCGAGAGAGAAACTTAAATAGCTATTTGAGCCGTTTTTATACTTTTGCTTATACAATAATAAAGGAGTTTGCGATATGCGTTACAATTACGCACTTCCTCGATTAGCGAGTAGGTGACTTTTCGATGCGTTCGGTACAATAGGTTTCGAAAAAAACTACGGCTGTGATTTGCACGGCGGACGAAACAAGACTAACTATTTTTACGATAATATAAATCACAATAACAAATAAACATTGATAAACTTAATTAACTAGGGTGCGTGTGTGTGTGTGGAACCAGTCGGCTTTTCAGTGCGTTTCAGCGCATTGGACAGCCGGTCTTCAGCGTCAACAAATGTCTTTCACCATGACTTTTACTGTAAAATTCCGTTTTTATTTAGCAATGAAAATTATATATACTATCCTTAGAGGGGCTGCTGCGAAGCAACTGACGAGTTTGTCATTATAAGATACTACTATTAGTCGTATATTTACACGACTTGGCTGAAGTTATTAGCGGCCATTCGATAAAAAAAACTGAGTGGCAAGGATATTGTTTTTCGATTGAATGAAGTCACTAGTGCTTATAATGATACGCATCTAATTTGTTACGTGAGGTTCATGGATAGTTGCCTTTTTAACGAGGATCTTCTTTTTTGTTAGCCTATCACGTCTATATGCTTGATTATTTTATGATATAAAACCATTTAATGTAATTAATGTGCTTCAAAAAATATTATTCTTGCTTTCGGTGAGGCCTTGCAATCAGTAATCCAAGTCATAAACTTTATTAAAACTTGTTCATTGAAATCAGATACTTTATAAATATGTGATAATATAGATTCTGAACACACTTCCTTACTTTACTATTTCAAACTCTTGTAGGCTTTCGTGTAAAAATGTATTGTCAAGTGTATACGAGCTTATAAGAGAACTGCATCTTTTTCTCTTAGGCCACAATACGTACAATAACAAAATTGAAGACACCGACTTCTTCGTGAAATTGTCATATCTTTGCGATATTTCTTCAAAGCTCAATGTAATAGGTATATAAATCGTTGCAAAACAATGATAAATACATTTTTGAGCTTCTTAATAAAATCTTGGTGGTCTCAATGAAAATTAATTTATGGAAGACTAAACTGGAAAAGGGAGCTATTAATCATTTCTTTTCTATGTTGTATATACTTCAGAACATCAGGAACAGTTTCATGTTATAACTTAAGATTCCACAATGAAAACCAAGTTATTTCAATTTTGAACACGTGAAACTACAGTACCCGGAATTGACCAACAAGATCCTGAACCATTTAATACCTTTTGCTACGTCCTGTGTATGTGAGGCTGGACTATATAAGTTGGCTGTGATTAAAACCAAATAGGTACTAATCGAAAGTGAATATTCAGAATGAAATGAGAATAGCCATGGGTTGAGCATATATTGAAACGCAAACAAGCTCATCCCTCTCTTTGTATATTGATTTCTTATTTCATTGTAATCATTTAATAATAATTATAAACTAAATTTTTTATCTAATAATAATTTATGTATAATATATATATATACATATAAATACACGTTGAAAAATATTACTTATCAGGTAATAATTAAAAAATAATAAATAAAACTAAACTTTTTTAAAATGGGTAATACGAATTTGTCAGTCAACCGTAAATAGTAAAATTGGTCAAGTGGTGAGTATACGTAGGTATACGATTGTATACCCCCAAGTATCAAATAAAAATGTTTGTCTATACCTACGCAATACGCATAAACGAAGAAATCAAGAAGTGGGTATAAGTCGTATACCCTATACTACATCTCTGCGTTTAACTACTACACATACCCATACATTGTACTTCAGTGGGTCACACCTGTTTAGGCCTACGATCGTACCGGAGAACTAGATACCCGTGCTGACTAGTACCAACACCGATGTTCACCGCTGGCCATATTATTATATAAATAATACCTATTCGTTGTGATAATAAATGACACCATACATACGAACTACAAGCAAGAGTAATTGTTTTATGAAACAGTGATGATTAATGCAAGCGCACAGTTTCAAGCGTAAGTTGTTTTTTTTAAATTAGCTTAAAACATTCCAATTTCTTAATCGGTAGTTACATTTAAAAATTTTCCAATGCGTCACAATTTATGTTCTGCGTAGTTATTTCGATATATTTTCTGTTAAATATTAATTGATATAGAAAATAACAAGAAGAATAAATAAGAAAATGGTAATCATTATTAAAAATTTCATTTTGTAAAATACATGCATATCTACCTACTAGTTTAAATCAATATACGGTTGTGTAACTATATTTTGGTATCAATAAAATTGTATATAGCATAAAGGTTGATGGAGGGGGGAAATGCAACTCTTTACCATATTTATACCCTAAAACATATAGAACTGAAGTTCTATGCATTTTTGGACCCTATTTACGTCCATGAGTATAATAATAATTATCGTTTTTAATTATGTTTATTTTACTGAAATTATAATAATATAATTTTAATAATGTACTATTATTGTAACGAAGTGATATTTATATTTAGTTGAAAAACTTAGAGAAAAACTTAGAAACATGTGTAAGTGATTTTTACCAAATAATTAATAATATGTAATTCATTGAATATAAACAGATAAATATATAATTATTTTATTAATCTAATAAAATTGCAGAAGACTTTCTATTCTTCCATAATGACCTTTTTTTTGTACCGCCAAATCTCATATAGGAACTTTCTCTTTTCCGATAAACGAATCTTAGATTATTGCATAACACTATAGACTAAAACTGATTGCACATCGATATCCCATATCCAGACCCCAAAGACTAATATATTTATAATTATCATTGTTGTGGCATAATACTAAGAGTTGGCTTTAAATTTCTAGACACATATGTTTAATGAGGAACAATTGACAAGTGTTCATAACAGCATCCATATCTTTGTATGTCTTTTCATGTCTTAATTCATTGATATGATTCAAATGGTTATTCTAAATGTATATTATACATAGTACTCATATATTGTAAAAATGTCCAAATTTTTACAATAATTTAAAACAAAATGAACAACTGTTGGCTATTAAACTATATTTAAAGAACTATACTAATAAACTTAACATCATGTTATAATGAGCGTACACTAAATTCTGACATTTTTTTCTAATCGATAAACGAGAACTGAAGTTTGATTATGAGCAAAAAGGGCCAGTCTATGTCTTTATAGATTCTATAGTATATGTAGATTCAAAGTATGTATATATTTCTATAGAGCATCAAGAAAATATGATAGCAAGTTTAAATATATCTGGTAAAACCAGCTTCAATAAAAATATTTACTGTAAAATATCACTTCTACAGAAAATTATCAATGTCATGAAATTAAAAGGCCGTTTCTTATTTAGGTAATCGAATTAACTGCATTGTTCGCGTTTGATCACGTTTTTTTAACTGCACTTTTAACCGGTATTGAAATTTATTTCATTTGGAGTCGATCCGTTATGTGGTAGAGGAAAATGCCGAACTTTGTTATAATGATTTTTTTAATAATTTGTTTTTATCTTATTCTATATTAGGTATACGTGACAATCGTTTGCTAATATACATAACATTTTGTATTTTGAAATTATTGACAATATTATGAATTAAATCATGCAATTAACTCATAGGCCTATTTAAATTGATTTTTTTTATAGCTATATCACAAATGGAAAAAATTATATAAGTAAATAACTAATAGCGAATTATTTAAATATTTAAAGCGGATAAAGATATGAATAGTAAGTACTATTAATTGTTCTTGTATAAATACCTTAGCTTTACCTTCACCCGTAATCTTTCACCCATCAGGCACATCCAAACAATATGCTGTCAGGCTTTCAAACTTTTAGGACTCATTCTCCGATCGTCCCGCGATTTCCAATCGATGCAAACCCTCAAGTCACTCTACTGTTCGCTTGTACGACCTATCCTTGAGTATGGTTGCGTCCTTTGGGATCCCTCCACTGCCTATGGAAGTGCCATGCTCGAAAGGGTTCAGAGACGGTTCTTACGTACCCTAGCTTCAAGACTAAAAATCCATTACCCTCCCCATGATTATTCTCCTGTTCAAGACCTTCTTAATCTCTCTAGCCTCTCCGTACGCAGGCATTCATACAATTTATCTTTTCTTTCTAATATTCTTACAGACAAAATCGATTCTCCTAGCCTCCTGTCACCTATTACCTTTAAAATTTCTTCCCGTTTCACTCGTTCATCTGTCCCATTCCATATTCCACTTTCTCCGTCTAACTTCCTCGACAACTCCTTAATTACCCGACTTATGCGCACTGCTAATCAGGAGCCTTCATTCATAGATTTTGCCAGTTTTCAGCGATTTCAGTCAATTAGTTTTAGTTAGTTTTAGTTTTCAATTACTGTTTAAGTAATCAAATTGCCTCACTCATATTTTTTGGGCTCGTCCCGTATTGTATTAATACAATAAAATAAAAATAAAATAAAATAAATAAAACTATAATTTTAAATAGTTCCCAATTTTATACTGCATAACGCTTTTAATCAGATCATAGTGTCGACCAGGACCAAATGGCGAATAAAGACTATTATTCGATGTATTTCGCCGGTCGTATTACTCTTAGTTTTGGTGATGGAAAGGACAAGGAAAAAAACGGGCTCAGGGAAATGTAGTGGACTGTATGAAAAACTGATGACAAGTTAAATGTTAACGGTATAGGCAACCGGGTGTTTAAACGACAGTATGAAATAATTAAAAATGAATTTTTACATACATATATTATCATGTGCTGCAATATTTGACTTAGACTAGCGTTAGTAGTTGACAATACCGACTACTAAATATAATTAATAAACAATGAAGAAAAAACAAAGAAAACCCGACTCCCCTGGACTGGACTGACGTCGACGGGTGGCGGGTGCGGGGTGACGATGACCCGGATAATAAGCCGGACGGCTGAGCTGCAAAGGCAGGAACGGCAGCGATGACGAGCCGCTGTACACACTTATATAGGAGATGTATGCACCGGCCGGTGGCACTTGACACGTTGGTCGACGGTGCCGTATGAACGAACGGAACGCGACGGTCGAGTGTATTGGCGTAACAGAGGCACGGTTAGCCTGTTCGCGACCGCGCACACAAATAAATATTACACGCCGCCGACAGATGAAATCGAAACAATTATTGCGCGCGGCGAGAGGCCGTTGACGACTTTTAATGGCGGCTTGATGCCAAGATCGGTGCGTGTGTATGTGTGTGTGTGCGTGTGTTGCGACGGATGCCAGCAACAACAACTGGCAAAAGAAAAGTGGTGTGACCACAGATTAAATGAAACCAGATTGTGCACTCAATGCTTATCGAAAAAAAATCGAATTCGATAGTTACTATCGAGCCCCCAAATTAGTGTTACCATATGTTAGAATCTAAAAGTCTTTAATGATTTTCTAATGATTTAAATCCTAATATTATTTATTATCATTTATGAACAGTAAATAACGTTCAAGGTTTATAGATTAAATCGGTCAGTGTAGCAAACATATTGTACCTAAATGAAACGTACAATAAATGTATTCATTGTAACTGGATACGCCACTTAGCGGGCATCCAATCACAGTATCTTATTCATGATTCTATTATTCTAAGCCCGAGTGCACAATCTGGTTTCATTTAATCTGTGGTAGTGTGGTATAAGTGTACCTACATAATAATCTAATACCGATTGGACGGTGTGCTGTGTCGTATCGTAAATAATCCACGGTTATCTTCTTTTTTAATTTGTTTTGTTTTTTTTTTTTTTGTGTAAAATTTTGGTTATTTCTTATTTTTTACGTAATATATTACGTCATTATATATATAGTAGTAGTTTTTTGGGTTTTGAAAAACGTCCAGGTTCATCAGCGTCCCTGTCAAAATAAAAAAATGTCATTCGTATAGGTACCTATAGCAGGTATATTAATTTCCTCGAAATCATAGAAATTGCGCCTTTGGTATAACACTGTGCCCCTGGGGCACATAGCCTCTTGCCAGGGCCTAGCTACTGCCCCCTATAGTTGGGCTTATGGATATATATGTATCTTTGTACAACTCTTATGCGGAGCTTGTATCTTGCCAAGTTTTATATTTGTATCTTGTATCTTTATCAACTTAAAGATACAAGATACATTGACAATTTTAAAATATAAACAATTCTCAAAGTTCTAGAGGACACGTCGTATCTACAAATTTTCAACCAAAGACTTGCATTTTTCATTTTTATCAATTTACATACATGTTAGAAACACGAAATAAAAAACAAATTATAGCTAATAATATTACCTACCTGCGTAGCCTTTTTTCGATATAGGTATTCGTTTTTCAAGATTTATGGTCATTGAAAAAAGTCAAAGAAATTGATTTTTTAATAACTCATAAAATGTATAAAAATGCACATATTAAAACTCGGCCACCTAGGTCGCTAGATAATTTTGTTTTTTATAATTTATTTTTGATTTCGTCTTTCTATGATATTCTCAAGTTGTTAAAAATGAAAAATGCGTAAACATGTTTTTTCTTTTTTAACAAATAAAATATCGCACTTATACAAAAATAGAAAATGGTATTGATACAAGACTTTTTTATTTTTATGTTTTTAAATTACTTTTAAAATATATTTAAATATAGAGGTATCTATTTAAACTGTTGGATTTTCATTTTTCTTAAAGTTTCATAAAAGTTGCCTATATTAAACTCCCTAAAAATTGGGTGTAAGATTGTCGTAAATCATAATTAGTATTACTAAAAAAATAATTTCAACACTTCCCTAACAGTACATAGACCCTCCCAGGAAGGTCTTTGGACGGTCCATTGAAACTATGAGATTCCAGTAGGAATTTCCTGTTTTATATTATGTTAAGATCCCGGACTGATCTGCAGGGAAGGTCTTAGATGGTCTATATAGGCTTCCAAATTTCCGAGTTGAGACTGTCCACAAGACTTCCAACCAGAAACTATTTAGGAACCAATTAAAGTGTAAACATTTGCCTACGACTGAGGTGGATAATATCTACTTATCATAACCGTTCATGCCTATTCGCTTAATTTGTAGGTAGGTATATAAAATAATCATAAGTTGATTTTTCTACACGAAAAACGTTTCTTTTGAATTACGACACCCGAACACATCCCTTATACGCTCGACTACGACACTAGGGGGGTTAGCCCCCCCAAACATATTAAACATTTGTCCCGTTTTTTGTTCATTTACCGAAAATTTTGGGAAAAAATATTGACGTATGATGTTTTTTTTTTTTTTTTATTGTTGTCATCCTAGGCTAAAACCTTTTAGATTTTAGATCCAATTACGCCACTGCGCACAGACGTGGATCCAGAACTAAAATTTGGGGTGGGGGTCATTTTTTCAAAAGGACAAAAAGATAATACAAAATAAAAAAAAAAATAAATGAAGTAATGTATTAACTACAATTAAAAGTTTATTAATTATTGTAATTTTTTTTTAATTAAATGACAAAGTCATAATAATAAACTCAAATAATGTCATTATGATTAAGCTGCCGTAGGTGCATTTCCCTGGCACCCCCACCTTTGAATTTTGGAATCAATTTCATTTCGATTGTTCTTCGTTTGTTCTTGCGTGTTCCGAAAATTTCGTCGTTTGTTCCGTTTTTGTTCCCGACTTATAGCCCATTTATACGGCGGGGATGCCGGGGAAATTTTCTATATCCTTGTTAAAAGGAACCCCGCCTTACAATAACATTATTAAGGATATTGGAAGCGATAGGTTTTTCATGCATTACTGGACTTCGAGTGAAGTAAATAGTTACAGAGTCTATGCAAAACAAACGTCCGTCTCCACAATATCAATAATTGACGCCACGGGATTTGTCGTAAAAAAAATGTTATTGTTTTC
The DNA here is from genome assembly GCA_025469235.1 of Pemphigus obesinymphae. NCBI lineage: Eukaryota > Metazoa > Arthropoda > Insecta > Hemiptera > Aphididae > Pemphigus > Pemphigus obesinymphae. Next base: position 16,603 of record JAIPRL010009444.1, read on the forward strand.
TTGGAGACAAACTCGCAATATTTTTTTTTTGAACGAGACAGGCGTGTATGGTCGAAACCATCGAAATCAATTTTGTGCCGCACACATGCTCTCTGAAAAGCATGCTACAACAATAGTATCAGTTATTGTTAACTGAATGGCTTCGCGATGTAAAAAGTCCGCCATTGTGATGAGTATGTAGTGATGAGCAAATTCGGTCTTGGTCTTGCAGTCTTGGTCTTGGTCTTGCAAAAATGCAAGACCAAAACTAAGACTGTACTAGAGCTAGCAAGACCAAGACCAAGATTTCACTATTTCATAGCAAGACTGAAATAAAAATGTATGCAAGACCAAGACTTCTAATGCAAGACCTAGACGAAGACCAAGACTTGACTGCAAGACCCTTGCAAGTCTTGCTTTTAAATAAAATAAAAATTAATGAATTAAATACGTTATTTTATTACATTTTTTCCTTGGTATACATTATTTATAATTCCACACCAAATCTACAGATTTCTCGTAATGCAATCATCAATATCCTATTGTAATATTTTTGGAAATGATTATCGTTTATCAAATATATGGGTAAACAGATATTCTACTATTTCTTAAAAGTTCGGTGTTATCGAAAACAGTCAACTACACAGGTATCTACCTAATTATTTTTTGTGAACGGAGGGGGGAATTACCCCCATTTCTCCCTGTATCCCCTCTTGTGTACGTATAAATAAATTATTTATTCTTATTTATAACTTTGGTAAAAAAAAAAAAAAATCAAGACTGCAAGAATTCTGCAAGACCAAGACCAAGACCAAGACTGAGTTACCAAGACCACAGTGGCGTAATTCAGAATGTCTTATGGGGGGGGATATCAAATAATACTTCAAGGCAGACTCATGGGGGCTTTGCCCCCACACTACCTTTTACAAAACGTTGATAACTCATCACATATTAACATAATATTTTATTTTATTTTACATAATGATTTACAATAATATTGGTAAATTTCTTGGCTTTTTGGCCA
>JAIPRL010009445.1:0-17599 GCA_025469235.1 Pemphigus obesinymphae
TAAAATGAAATTAATTTAAGGTACAAATCACATAACTAGTTATAGTCCACAATTATTTATAAATAGGAAACAGAGATATTGATTGAAGAAATCAGTTCAGCGTATTTAAAGTTACTATATAGGATACAAGTACAATACAAATGTAATACATTATTAAATAAAACTAATAGGTACTTTATTAGTTCTGTGTTGAAACAAAAAGGGCGCAATTTTAAGTTTTGCCCGGGTGCAATATTCAGTTGCTACGGCCCTGGCTGTATCGTCCATTAACTTTGACCCAGGCCCCAGAATACATGCGAAAACTTCACAAAACGGCGACAAAAGAGAGCCCAAGAAAATTTAAAAAACGTTTTGTAAAAAAATTACAGAGGGAAAAAAAGTTAGGTTATTGCAAAAGAAAACAAATCTAAACTTCAGACAATCTACCAAACTGTATGCTTATTATTATATTTAAATATAATGTAGATATACTTAATTATAATTGTAAATATATTTGTTGTAGAACTCAAGGTAAAAAATTTACTGGGGCTGATAAGGATTATGGGGATCTCGTTGAACTAGGTTGCGTTGAATTAGAACCATCGCAAGAAGATTTGGAAGCCAAAAAAAAGTGACATTTTAAACAATTTGAAATGCAATCCTCAAGAAATTCATGAATTGGAAAGAGGTACAATACATCAGGTTAATTAATTTTCGATTCAATATAAAATTCTAAATATAATATTATAATACTAAAACGAAACTATTCTTGAACTCTTAAAACATTATATGGAAGTCAAACTGCATCTATGTTATTAGGGTAAATGTGATACATGGCATAAGGAAAGGAAAAATAGGTTAACTGCTTCAAACTTTGGGAACGTGTAAGCTAAGGAAAAGTACTTCTCGGACTAATACTGTCAAGTATATATTATATGCTGAAGATTTGATGTTGAGGACGGCATCAATGACGTAAGATAATATTGTAATATGGGAAAGATGTTTAACAATTTGTCTAATTAAATTTGTTTACTATAGATATGGAATACAATATGAACTAATTGCTAAGGAAGCCTTTAAATTGATGTACAATTTAAAAGTTTTGCCGGCTGGTCTATTTGTTCAAAAGCAATATAACATTTTGGCTGATTCTCCCGACGGGTTAGTTGGAGACAACGGCATCGTTGAAATTAAATGCCCACACAATAGTAAGGACATTCTACGAAGAGGCCATCGCTAAAAAAAAATCAAGTACCTAGTTCTCAATGACAACGGTGACCTCAAATTAAACAAAAATCATAATTATCACTACCAAATCCAGGGTCAACTACGAGTAGCAAATAAATACTCGTGTTATTTTGTAGTTTGGACCCCAAAAGGTATTATATATTTATATGTACCTATTATGTATAAAAAATTAATAAGTATTATATATCAGGTTGTTGTATTCGGTTTAGTAAAATAATGCTATTAGCATTACGTATATACAGTCATTCAGAGCGATTGCCAGGCCATAGGTATTAGGCTGGGGCTATACACGTCTTTTTCCGTGGCGAATATCCGCCGAGGATATTTGTCACAAATCTCCATACTGAGCAGAGCTATACACGACGTTTTCACTGGGCGATATTCCGCGTTTTATTTTTACAATATTTTAAAATATCGTATGTCAACATAATATGCCATAATTATTGTATAAAATGTATAGATACACAATACATACATGCAGAAACTGTCATTATTCTATTATTTCATTATGATTAAATCATTTCCTATTTACATGTGGTAAAAACATAGATAATAAATATATATATATACACACATATAATTTATTATTATTATGCATACCTAAATATTATCTATAGGTAAAAGATCTAATCTAATCTAATCTATAGGTTTTTTTGAGAGCGTAAACCTACGTGAAAAACTAGTCTAAAAACTAGATACCAAATAAAATTAGTTAAGTACACATTTTTAAATGTAATTTTTTTAAAATATCGCTTTTTGTAACGAAATAGTACTTAAGCAATTAAAATTTTGTTAAAAATTAAGTCTACAATAGGCATTGAGACATAAATTATACACTGTTTAAAACATGAAAATTTTTCGATGATTTATTGGATATTTTAAAATAATGTTTTTTTTATTTTACATTTATTTACTTTTTTATTTTGCATTGTCATGACTCAATAAGAGATGAATAATATATACATAAGGTAGAAATAAAATGATTAGGTAGTTTGTTGCCATTATTATAACAATTAGACACATAATTCTTTATTTATTATTTCATATCTGGAAACCAATAGATTCGTTTGACATATTCCATTACTTTATCTATTCCTGTATAATATGTGCCAATTCGTCATGACAAGTACGTATCATATTGTTTTCCGTAGCTTTAGGGACATAAAAGAGTAAATTTCCTTTTTCTTTTCTATAAACTAATCCATCGGGCATTTCGTAAACTCTATTTTCTCTAATTTGTAATTCATCGCGGACTTTTATAACATTTTCATCCAAGTTTTGTTTAATTGCTAATAATTATTCAAACGAATTTGGCAGGGCTTGAAACCGTAAAAAATATTTCTGTTTTGATTTCGATTTCGATTACTGGTTTTACATTTTTTTCGGTTTCGATTTCGATTTGAAATACCGGTTTCAAAATATTTCGTTTTCGGTTTTGACTTTATATACCGGTATTTCACATTTTTGATTTCGATTTAAAATACGGGTTTCAAAAATTTTGGTTCGGGTTTTACTTTAAATACCAGTATTTTATATTTTTGATTTTAAATAACGTAGTTTTAATTTTTACTTAATTTTCACACCGATTTTTTTTTTTTTTGTTTTTATTTTATTCATTAGATTTTGATTTAATTTATGTTAAGATAATCTTGATTTTTGTTTTGCAGTTTTTATTTTGCTTGCAGTGGTGTGAAAATGATTATATACCTACGCTCCACGGACCATGATTATAGTTACCTACCTACTGGGTACTTAATATTATAGAAATTATATTATAATATTTCTTGTCTTGATCTGATATAGTATTCATTGATTTTATTTATTTTTAAGCACATATTATAGGTAGCGAGTACTATATTCCAATTAGAAGGTAACTTTAAATCGTTGTTTCAATAACATCGAATGTTATTGAAATTATGTCTAAAATTCGACAGTGAATACATCTTAATATTATTGGTGTGTGGTGATTTTTTTTTGTGGATGAGCACGTTTTCTTGGGTCGGTGCGGCGTGTCTGGAGTGCATTGTCCTACCATCTTTTTTACGGTTTTATCGAAAATAGTCATTACATTTAGTTTTGAACAAGTATTTTCTTTTTTTTTATCATACATTATTATCATAGTACATGAGTGTATATACATATTATAATATTATTATTAAAACTATACAAGTGTACAGCATAACAGTATTAACAAATTTAATTTGTAATTTAGCAATATACGTAAAAAAACTAAAATGTTCACCTTTTGTTATGCTACATATTTAATTTGTTAAAACTATTTTTAAAAATCCACTTCCAATAAAGCATAGTTTAACTTCTCATTTTTAAAAAGATGGTATAATTTTGTTTTTAAGGTTCTTTTAAAGTTACAAGGGCATTTGAATTTCATAATCATGTTTTTTAATAAAAACCTTGATTACACAACAATAAAAATAGTACTGCTACAAGTCTATATTTAAACTACTATTAACATATTCTATTTAAATGTTCTTAAGAGGATGTCAGCGTAGTATATGTTAAGCGGTTCTATATAGGTAATTTTTAGTAAATTTTAAGAAAAATGACAATCCAATAATTGAAAATTGTTTATATGCATTTTAAAAATAAATAGTAACTAGTTACATCACTATATAATTTTTTTTGTAGATGTTTTTTTATAAATTTATAAAATTTCATTGTAAATATTACTTTTGCATTTATTATTTATAACAACATAAAAACATCATAGAAAACAAAAAATAAATTATTAAAAACAAAATTATTTAGTGCCTCACGTAGCCATTATGTAATATGTGCATTTAAACAAGTTTTATAAGTTATTAAAAACTAACTTTTTGAATTTTTTTTAACAATTATAGCTTTAAAACCCCTATTTAGGGTACTAGATAATGTTGTTATCTATAATTTATTTTTTGGTTCATCTTTCTATGATGTTTCTAAGTTGTTATAAATGAGAAATGCTAACATGAGTTTTTCATTGATAATTGTTTTGGTTGATATCTTCTTAATTTGTTTTAATTTTCTTTTTCTAATAATGTCTTAAACAATTGTCTATACAAAATACCTTAAAAATCGGGTAAGTGGAGCCTTCTAATGTTCTGAATAATTTGAATCAAAATATAGGTAGTAGACACATTATTAAAAAATAATTTTAAAATTATATGTATGGATGGTAGTGTATAGATGAATTGAAACTTAATACACGCAAATAAAGCAGGGATAGTCGGTCATTTATAACAAAAATAAAAACATTTTAAATTGTGTAGGACGTAGGTTTAATTGCATTTTCTACCTTTTAGATTCCTCACCCCAAATTAAATAAAATTAAAAAAAAAAAAAATTAAATAATTTAGAAATTAAGGCCGCATTATCGACAGCAAATACAACAAGATCTAACACTAATGTAGGACAATCGAATGTAATAAAAAAAGTTCGAAATTCCTTTGTGGGAAAATGTCATGTAATTGTTTCCTCTATTTTAAATATTAAATTACTTTAGAACAACTAATGTACAAATGATGGTACTAAAAAACAAACGCGCACAAACTATTTTGGAATCGAAATTCCGAGGTGGGAGCTTTGAGGTATGAATTATGTATAAATATTAAATTATACATAATTCAAAACAATACACAACGGTAAAACTAATCAGTTATCATAGTTCACAAAGTACGAAATAACGCATAAATACTCCAATAATCATTGATATTCAAGAAAATTGGTTCTTGATACTGATACAAAAATATAATATAATATAAATATACTAAATACTATCAGTAGATTTTAAGTAAAGATCATATTTTTTTTTTGGACTAAATTGGTTTTGTTTTGTACTTTGGAGAGGTAATTTTTAGATTTTTCTAGTATAATTTTAAGCTTTGCTTTAAGACAAATCATTTTTTAGAACGAAAATATTTTATAAATGCGAGGGAAATAATAATATAATAAATAAAATTGTCATAGTTATCTATTTATTAATTATTTAAAATTATTTCACCAACGATTTATCATTAATTTAAAATTTAATATATCCATTACCAGTATTTGATCCAATTGGTGAATTACTTCCACTCCAACTTACACCTTTTATTTGTTTAAATTTAGATTTTAATATAAATTCAAGATGATGAAAGTAATTTTATATAAATATGTACGTAACATTTTGTATACAAAGGGACTACTCAGTATTATACGTGGCAATATTTATTAAATGCTTATACACACACACGCTGGGTATTTTATTCAGATTACATCTTGGAAAATATATATGTTTGTGAAATTTTTTCAGATTATTATTTGTACACTTTATTTTATTTTTATTATAGTTTAAAAATGATTTCCCCTTATTTATTGAAATTTGAAACAATATCAATTTTTATATATTTTATATGAGTAGAGAGTATAAGTACCTACTATAATCATGTAATGGATGTCAAAATTACTTACTATTAAATCTACTATATTTTGACAAACAAGGTAGGTGGATAAACATTTTAAAAGTATGAAAATATATAGAATTAAGTATACAATTAACATTCTGAAAACAATTTCATAAAAAATTTATAGGTATACTCGCTGACATAATATACATATAGCCTGGCTTATTATAAAAAAATAACCTCTGTATTATTGTTAGTATATAATATAGGTATGTGCGTATCTATTTGAATGGTAAATTTAATTATTGGTTAGGTTAAATTAATAACCAATTAATTAGAGAATTGGGGGAAAAAAGAAGAAATACCAGAAAAATGGCAATTAGCAACAATATGCCCGATTTATAATAAGGTAGATATAATGAGCTATCATAATTACTGAGGAATATCACTGCTGAGTACAATGTATAAAGTTCTATGAAATCTCATACTAAATAGAATAAAGCTCTCTACAAAATATATTATCCGAGATTACAATGTGGTTTTATGAGCGGTAAATCAACTATTTATATCACATTTTCAATTATTATTTTCTCATACTTACACATGCTTTTTGGAAAATAAATATTAACACAATTAGAATAAATAACAGATATATACATTGATCTGTACAAAATCTAAATACTAAATAAAATAATAACCATTAATACTGACCTGCAATAATATTGGATATATTCGGCTAGGTCTAGTTGATAAACGCCTACAAATTTAAAGTGAATATTCATGCGATTATAGTATATATAGTATACTATATATATATATATATATATATAGTATATAGATTATATTTATATAAAAATAAAAATCCATTTACTCTATTGAGGGGATTGGAAGAAGTGGGATATCTGAAGCTCAATCAAGGGGGAATTTAAAAATGTTTATATACTTACCTCAAAATAAAGTGAGGGGACTCAACCCTCTCCTATTCCCAAATAAAAGTTAAGTCTGCATTTCTTTATATAAAAATGTTCATTTTAAATTTAATATACCTATACATTATACATCTTTTAATACTAAAAAATAAAAATAAAATCAAAGGGGGTGCGCCCTCTCCAAATTTCAATTAAAATATTTACACTTTAAGTACACAATAATAAATACTTATAATATGTTATATAGACATAATTTTAGACAAATAGGTGGATACCCATAAAATCACTCAAGGGTATGCGCCATCCTCCATAAAAAATGGATGGATCCGCTCCTGAATTATAAATGCTACACCTAATTGATATATTTTTTTATAATAGTTATGGTACCTAATTATTAGTAATAACCAAATCAAACAATAAGTACTTTAACAACACTATCTTATCAAAACCAAAAGCTAAGTAATGTTTAAATTATATAAACAGTGGTACGTGTAACAATATACGCCACTGGCTGGAAGAATGCCTAAATATAAAATATACATACGTTTCTCCAGCCCCCCCCCCCCCCGATGATTTTGCGAATTCCTAGGAAACGAAACCAGTACAAATTTTAATTCTGGTTTTTCAAATTGAATAATAAATATTGATGTAATAGTTTTAAAAAAAAATGAATATTTTCTATTGAAAAGGGTGGGAGAAACGTCTAAATATAGAATATCTGGTTTTTGGCAATTTTGGATTGGAAGGAATTTTGTCAAAATTTCGGCACAGATTGTTAAACCGATTGATAAACCTTGACATAACAATTTTAGAAAAAAATATATTATTTCTGATGAGAGGGTCTGGAGAAACGTTTCTCCAGCTTCCCACGAGAATTTCGCGAATTCTTTGGAAACTAAATGTATACATTTTAATTCCGGTTGTACCAATTTGTGCAAATTGAGAACTAAATATTGGGAAAAAAATATATACGAAAATATAATTGAGGAGAGGCTGGGGATATGTACTTTAGGTAAGCGCCTACTTAACATATGTCACACTTAAAGGCAATTTCAATTATTAGATAGAGATGTTGCATTCAACAGGAGTTTTATTTTGCCCTTTTTTTTAAAAAAATTCATATATTTCTCCATAAAAAAGATATTGAAAATTGGTAGTTGATATAAATTAAAATATAAAACGCCATTATTATTAGGTATTGTATTATTTGTAAGTTCAACGATTAACGAGTTATATAGAAAACCTTGGGAGGGTAGATTTCTGCCCTCTTTGGGGGGGGGGGGGTGAAGGGTTACGCACATGGGGTATGTGTTAGGACTTTTAGTATGTTCAATGGTAAAGTATACTCTAAGTGTATACCAAAATTCAGTTAAATGTCAATTTTTTCCAATCTTTGTCGGTATTTTGTCTAATTTGATAATATTATATTTTGGTAGTTTTTTAACTATTTTTGAAAGAAAAATTGAATAATTAGTACTAACTAAAATAGTAAAATATAGTAATAACGCTAAAATAATATACGCTGAAATGGCCATGCCGAAATATCCTAGACTTTACCATAACAACAAATTTTAATATGCGTATACAATAAAACCAATTATACCTATTACCCCGTAACCAACTCCAAAAACTCGTAATTTTATACTACAGTAACTACTAACGACCCCCCTAAATTCGGCTATAAGTCAGGACAAAAGAAGGAACAAATGACGACATTTTCAGAATAAATAAGTACAAACGAAGAACAATCGAAAGCCCCGGTTTGGTTCCGAAATTCAAAGGTAGGGGTGCAAGGAAAATGCACCTAGGTCCAACAATTATATTACATTTATATATCTTAATATAGAGTTTACGTTGAAAAAATATTATAAATCCCAATCTAAAAATCCAATTTTATTTGAATAATAATTATGGATTTGATTACTTCTATTTCCAATGTTTTCTGAAATAGCCTATACACTATAACCATAGAAATATAACACAAGTTAATAATTTGCGTAAATACTATGAGGTGGATGAGGACCTGTGAAGTGGAGGCGAGGCTCCTGGGTTCCTCACTGGATCCAACATTGCACTAAAAATGACCAAAGTTTCTAAAAAAAATTAAACGAAAGGTATAGATAAATAATTTATTGAGTTACAATTTATATTATTTATAAACGTTTTTTCCATGAATTTGTATTTTAAAATTCATTAACTTATCAAACTATACGGTATATATTGGTTTCAAAAGTGATACGATATTAAGTAATCCGAATATGTGAAAACATAGTAGATCGATACGTTGGTTCAATATCCAATTACAGGTTTCGACCAAAATGTTTGTCTATTTTATGTGTCAAACAACTGAAAATTCGAATGACAAATTATGGACAGAAAACGAATAATGTGATTCGACGATATCTAGAAAATATTAGGTATCCAAATGCGTGAATCTACATGTACACACATTTACATGTGTCAAAAAAATTATTAAAAATATAATATATGTATAAAAATTACTGTTACTATTATTATTATTATTATTATTATAAATAATTAATAAATAATTAAAATATATAAATTATTTAAATTAATTAAAACGACTAAAAAATTAATCAAAAGTCCCGAATTTTTTTTTCGAAATTCAAAGGAGGAAGGCCCAAGACTTCCACCGTAAATCGTCTATAAGTTCGGAACAGAGAAGGAACAAACGACGACATTTTCGAAAAAAACGAGAACAATCGGAAGCCCCGGTTTTGGTTTCGAAATTTTGGATCCGCCGCTGTGCATGCTATATCTACTTATATCTTATGCATCTTATGTGCATAGGCATAACTAGGGTCATATATTTGGGTGCGGTTAAAATATACTTGTTGAAGTGTGTGAGCTTTGTCTCCATACAATGATAATTCAATATAATATAGAATAATTAGATATACCGACATATTATAATAATATTCAAATTTATTTTACTTTATTTATGACATGATTTATGACATGAATCTTTCGATTATTTAATGCAGTTTTCGTTAGGTACCTACTTAAATGCATTTAGTAAAAGATACATTATTCAAATGTGTTTGTCGAACACACATACATACAAAATACTCATAATCGTAAAAAAAATAGGTACGATAACATAAGATACACCCTGCATAATCACATGGTTCATACGTCATATCACAAAATTGATGTTAGTTAATTTTTCTCCCCTACGTTATTATATTAAATTTATTGATCACTATTAATCAAGAATGTATTATTATATGGATTGGTATTGCTGCATGATATGAACAGATATAATATGACAAATTTAGGATTGCTAATTTTGAGACTGGAAATACTAAGTACTCACTAGCTCCAAGCATATGTGTCTTTTACATGGTCTTCGGTGAGGGTAGTGTAGTGTTATTATTTTAGATATAAAAGCAAAGGTAAATTATTGCATAATGCATTCGAAACACTATTCTAAGCATTGCTCGGTAATCTTAAAATAAATAGGTTCTTAAATTTCCTTAGATTCCGAAATTTGATAGTTGTGAAATTGTTAAAAATATTGTATTAGAAACAGCTTCGACAAATATTAGGTTATCTTTCAAATAATTTGCATGGTTCTATATAGTTTTCAAACTTGTCCTTAGCAGCGGCCATTTTCTTCATTGTAAGTATAGATTTTAGGCGATCAATATTTTCCGACTGAACAGAAATTGAATTCGAACAAAATTCCTAAAATAAGATAAAATCTAATTTTATTTATACATTTTTTATATTATGAAATAATTTATTTTACCAAAAATTCAAAGTTGAATTTCTTTTTAAGGACAATCATGTCCCATGTAAGTGCAAATAAATTCCTTATAATTTCAATGAGTGTAGTTTTTTGTTGTATAAAATTATCAATTTTCGAGTTTATTTCCGATAAATTCAGTTTTTCGCTGTTATCAACTATTATGGACAATCCATCTTCCGAATATACTTCGTTCGATTTATATCGTTTTTCTTGCAAATTTAAAATATCAAAATATCACAATATGTCATATATACTTTAAAAATGTTTAATTTAATATTCACAAATTTGAGTTGTTAACGCTTATTATATATATATAAATATATACAGTGTTTGGAACGTTCACTAAAAAATCGAACGAATTCGTGTTCACGTTCTTTAACTAAAAATCGAACGCGTTCGTATTCACGTTCATTGGTTTCCTAAAGAACGCGTTCAAGCAAACGTTCTAATCAAAAATGAACGCGTTCATTTTCTCGTTAATTTTTATTTATTTTTTTTGTTTTTTTATTAAATGATTACAACTTAGTACTTACCTACTTAGGTATGGTTTACGGAACACCCTTTTATTTTAAAACGTTTTAACGTTTTAATTTCAAAAGTACTTGCAAAAATTTGCGGTCAGGCTTAGTTGTGAAGTTTTATAGCAATTTTAAGTTATTTTGATTTTGTAAAACGTCATATGCATTTTCATGTGAAAATTGTCGTTTAAATAGTTTGTTTATGTGATTATGTACTATCAATATTTTTATATTTTGTATTGTCTATTCTGTGGTATTTTTATAAATATTTTTTATTTTATCGGGATATATTTTCGAATTAAACCGTTCGAGTGACCTTGCCTTATAGGTGCGACTCAAAGAAGTACACTTAAATCATATTTTAATTAATTTGTTGTTTACTTACACGGCATGGTGTTTCACAACAAATCGGGGGATATTTAAATATTTTCGATTTAATTTGAGACATTGTTTCTACAATGACTTTGTTTCTCCAAAACCTTACGATAATGCAGAGCTATCGATACGTATTTACATGAGAAATTGGGAAATTGAATTATAATTTATATGGATTAAAATTATCAGTAAAAATATTCATAGTGCATAATCCTAATAATAAACATTCTAAATATGAAAACAACACTTTTTCTCTTTTTATACGAAAATGCAACGCAAAACGTGTCTTGATCAAAAAAACTTAATATGGCTATCACTTCAAAACTAAACGTGCAAAAAATAACGAGTGCTCCAAAAATGACAAATATATAATCAAGAAAACTGGGTTTTGCCGCTGTACCTGACCGCAACTTCATACTATGTGCATAGTATAGTAGTATATCTATACGTAAATAGTAAATAGAACGATAAATCCATTGTACATTGTACTCTGTACACACGTTTAAAATACATACCCTCATAGAATAGAATACAAGTAGGCAGTGGTCGAATTGGAAACATAGAAGAAAGGGTGCCGTCAGGCTTTTAAAAAATGAGCGTCCCCCCAAACTATATAACTCTTACATTGTAAAATATAATTAGTGGGGGAGCTGTCAAAATAATTCAAAATAGTAAAGGAGCTTCGTCCTCCTGCGCACCCCTCTAATTCGAGCACTGCAAGTAGGCATGACAAAATAGACAGGTATGTCAGTAACATTGTGATACGCACATCTCTGTGAAGTAACCCCACTTTTTACCGTGTATTAGGTTCTCTGCCTCTCATTGGTAACATATATCAAATATACATTTCCAAGCATTACCACATAATTGAACGAAAAGTTCATGGGGATGCGCATATCGGACTACAATTCGTAATGACATATCTATCTGTTTTGTCATGCAAGTAAGTACGTAGACCCACACAGTCATACCTAATCTAATTTATAACTATTATTGCACGGCCACATTTAAATGACTGTCACGTTAAAATTTAAATACACTCAATTTAATTTTTAATTTATAATTTATTATTATTATCATAGATTAAATATATTTATTATTGATAATCGTGTCCCCAATGAATGATGAAAATTTAAAATAATATAAATTTTGTACAATATCAAAATATGTAAAATGAACGTTAAATGAACGAAGTAAAATCGTCCACGTTCGTTAAGAAATGGAACGCGTTCACGAATGCGTTCTAATGCCTTTTAAATGAACGCGTTCTTTCCAAACACTGAATATATATATATATATATATAATAATATGGCTATATTATGGTCAATGATAAAAAACGTTAATGCTTTAGTAACCGGATTATAGAAATTATCTTAGTAAATATTATTATAAAGTCAAAATTAAAACTAAATTTGAAATATGATATCTAGATAACATATTTTACTATACCGCACAATGGGAGAAAGTAGAATTTACCTAGCCAAAACTCAATATATGTTATACATATCAAAACAGATAAAATTAGATATTATTAGAACTGATTACATATATATAAAAGTGTAAATAGAAAACACTAATTATTATCTGCTATATAGCCTATTATATTGTTTAATATATCACATAACCACGATATGTCGATCGGATAGGTAGTACATAATTAGCACAGCTACATAATTTTTTGAAAAATTGTATAAAATATTTTTAAAATAGTATGGTAAAATTTTTTATTTTTTTTTAATGAGAAATTTTAGTTGATTTTAAATATATATATTGTTTTATGAACATTTTAGATTCTGAGCATATTTTATTTTGTAGCTAATATTTAATATTTTTTTTTCTATTTTAACTAAATATAAAAAAAATGCTTTACACTGTGTAAAAAATAGGGGGTTCAGAGGGTATAATGTTTCATTTGAAATTATACAGTCATAAATGTATTTTACATTTTATAAATTATGTAGTGAAGAAGCTATTGGGTATCTACCAAAATCTCAATTTTGCGAATTTTGGATAATACATTTTCTTAAATTTGTATAATAATTTGAACTCGTTTTGAAAATAAAATTAACAGCGAAAACATAATAAAAGTCATAAACTTTCTTATGATGGTCAAAATTAGGTTTCTTATGTACTGAGCTGCACATTTAGGGTTAAACATAGTTTTCATGGGAATTGCAATGAATTTACGTTTAAGGGGTTAAGTTTAGGCAATAATGCAATATAAGTGCTTGTAGTGTGATCGCACCATGCCGTTTTATTGAAACAATATCGCCGCAGTCCCCCAAAAAAATCAATCAAAATGTAAAAATACGTTTTGCCGTATGCACTGTTATTTATGGTCTGTCTTGGTTTTGCAATTTTTGAATTCTACATGTAGTATGTTTTAAATTAATATTTTATAAAACAATTTTTAAAATTGACAAATACCGATGAGAAATACTAATATATTTTTTTGGAACTAATATTTTAATTTAATTTAAAATGTAGGTACTTAAGATAAGATAACTATACGTCCCATTTTTTACGGGATTGTCGTCCCGTTTTTGAAAATTGCGTTCCGTTGTCCCCATAAACTTTAAACGGGACGCTTTTCGTTTTTATTCCGTATTTTGTTTGTTTACCGTTTTTCTAAAAAAAATTAGCAGAAAATTGAGGAATGACCATTTTTTTTTTTGTCTATATACCATTTTCAAACCGATTTATGAAAATTTTGATGAAAAATTATTATGTTATTCACTTATTTTATTGATGTCTCGTTTTTTAATTTTCAAAAGATGGTCACCCTTACTGAAGAGGACATCATACACCCAATTCTTAAGGGGTTTGTAATAGCAATTTTTCTGAAATTTCAAGAAAAATTAAAATCCAACAATTTGAATATATTTAAATATATTTTAAAATTAATTTAAAAACAGTTTTGTTTCAATACCATTTTTTATTGATTTGTCATAGTAATATTTGTTAAAAAACATGGTTACGAAAAATTACGATTACTCGTTTCCTAGTAGTTTAAGAGTAAAAACAACTTATATAAAATAGACAGGTAGTTGACAACATTTTGGAGAGAATGCCATATTTTTTTAATAAACTTAATATTTAGCATATAACCAAAAATCTTTTATTTTTAGTTTTTAAACGGCTGTAACTTTTTTTTATGCATTAATTGATGAAAAAGATATGACATTCCCTCTAAAATGTTGTCAATTTTCGTTTGTATAATTCTTAATTCACTGTGAAACGAATTATCGTCATTCTGGGTACACGTGTTTTACAATAGAATTGTGGGGGAGAGAGGGTATCACATTCTCTTAAAGATACTGGCTACTGATCTGCTTTTATATATTATTATAATATATCATAAACTTAATCTGTTTTAACTTTGTCTGGTACTTTACTCAAGTTCAATATTTTTTTATACAATAATTTAATTAATAAAAGTAAAATATCTATTTCAAAATTTTCGAAAATAAAATTTTATAAAATAGTTTTTTAATTTTTGAAAAATTGTTTAGAAATATTTGTTGTAAACTGTAATATTTTTTTAGTATACTGTCGAAAAACCACATAAAATTTATTGGTTTGCTGCAGAGATATTTAGGGTTTACGGGACTTATGAGACACAAAACTGTATAATATCCTACATATATATATAAATAACTAAACAAGATAAATTAATGGTTATAAAGATAACATTTTTTACTTGATATATAAATTATCTAAAATATATTTAGGAACATAATTGCGTTGTCCTCTTAAAATTGCAGTTGAAAAAAAATGATAAGTTAAAACATTTAAAAGACATTTGAATGTCTTACAATATTAATTAATTTTAGTCTTTCTAAATATTTAATTAAAATTGCTTATACAGTTTGTTGCAGAGAAATACAAAGATCCGATAATGTGTCGGCAATGGGTTTTTAAGTCAGTGATTAAGTCTGAAAATGTGTATTTATCGGTAATGAAGGACACTACTTGTGATATAATTTTTAAATCATCTGTAAAATTTGTTCTATTTATTATGTCAACAAAAAAACTGTATCATACATGTTTTACTTACGGGTATTTTCTGTAAATTGTTCACATGTTTTCATTATTAATTTATGGGTTTCGACTATATGGTCTAAAACATTGATCACCGTCCTGTCAATATAGTAAATAATACAAAAGCTTTAAAATGGATAGCAATTACGAAATAAAATAAATTGCAAATACCAATGGGCATTTTGTATTCTGATTTTCAATTTATTCTCGTATTTAAATAATTTATTTCCACCGTCTGTAAGTTTGAATGATTCTATCAAATCGGAATCTTCAATCGAATAACAATGACTTTCTAGAGTTGTCGTCGAAAATCCGAGTATATTGTCAATCTATATTATGCAATACTTACAAATTCTCATTTTCAAGTTTCAATATTTGTTCCTAATTCATTGTAATCGATTTACCTTGCAAATGATACCGTTAAGGTTTCCGTAACGTTCCATATAATATTCAGAAAGCGGTGGCTGCGAATATACCGGAGGTAACGTTAACGATCCATTTGGACTTGACGGGTATAGATGATCCGCGATTCGAGGAGCTCGCGGATGCCCAGCCGATCGCGAAGCTGACGACGTTATTGCATTACTTTTTTTTGCAGCGTTCTTTTTCAAAACCCTTGCTTTCCTTTTGTTTGTGTTCATAAATCATAAATGTAGTTACGTTATCATACATTTCATACACGTTAATTCAGGCCGTATTTACAGAAATTACAATTTTATGGGGTTCTTTGTTTCCACAAACATTTCTGGCAGAGTATTCTGGATAGAAATGCTAGTATACTTAAATATTACTTTGATCAGTGGCGTACTTTTAATTTCCCTCTAGGGAGACACGGGTTGAAATAACATATAGAAACTTTGTCCTACCGCCACCTATAGGCTATAGTATATATATGTACAACCCACACATTTTTCCCCAAAACGATCCAAGTGGCTACAAACAATTTGGCTGTTAAACAGTTTTAAAATGTTCAATAGGTCTACTTTGCATTGATCTGAGCCTTTATCTATTTCACAAATTTTTTTACGAGAAAAAATAGTCAAGAAATTCCAATAATTTGGAAATGTTTAGTAGCGAATATTTTATAATATGGAAAATGACAAATTCAAAATTTTTTTAATTAAACCAATTAAATTTTTTTTCACACGTTAAGATATTTTTTGTCCATAAATGTAATAATTACCTAAGTTTCATTCCACAGCTAATTCTACCACGAGTTCCGACCTGTAAATTTACAATATAATCATACAAAAAAAAAAGTATATGCCTATATCAAAAATATTTATTTAATAAATTATTTTAAATAAATTAACAGTCAATATATAAATAATTGTTAGTAAGTTGACTTTAATATTTTTAGTTTCTGTGGAGTGGGGAAGGGATTTTATCCCAAATCCTCTTTTGTAATTATGCCGCTACTTTCAGTGATTAGTTTTGTTTCCCTGTTTTTAGATTCTTATTGAAGCGATGAATATATTGGATTTACAATGAAGAAATTTTTTATTTTTTTTTTTTCATTTTTGTACCTGAAAAATTCTAGTAGAATGAGTGATCCAATCTTTACATACTTACCCATTTTTCGATAGCAAATTTTTGAAGAATGGTCATTTTTGATTTTCCAATTATTTTTTTAACGCTTAAGGAATCATCACCAAAAAATTACATAAAAACACAAAAACGATCAGGTAATATTATTTCTTTATAATTTTGAAATTAATGATCCTAGAGGCTTGATATTTTCTCAAAAATGAATTCAAGTACAAAATTAAGGTAAATAATTTTCTAATATATTTTCCTATTGTTAAGTTGTTTATAGAAATTTTAAATTTAGAAGATTTTATATCATAAATGAGTTAATATTAGATTTTAAGACCAGAAAATTGTATGCATAATTCTAGCTATATTAAAAAAATTAGTCACAATTATTTTTAATAGCCATTAAATTATTTAAATTATCTTGACAACATTTTAATTTCAGAGGAAAAATGACTGTAATGATTTAACATTTTTATAGTATAAGTAACTTCTTCTTCTTCTTCTCCTTCGCCTTCTCTCCCAAATATTTGGGGTCGGCCACCCTGGTCCTACACTTCCACTTAATTCTATCTCCCGCATCTTCTTCATATACCGTGGGGGTACCCCTATACTACCTCTGATATACTCATTCCTTATTTTATCTTCTCTAGTAACTCCACTCATCCACCTTCACATTCTCATCTCAGCTACACTTATTCTCTGTTCTATCTTTCTACCTACTGCCCAACATTCCGTTCCATACATCATTGCAGGTCTTACCACTGCCTTATAAAATTTACCTTTTAACCTAATAGGGATTCTTTTATCACACAGAATACCTG
>JAIPRL010009446.1:1678-15382 GCA_025469235.1 Pemphigus obesinymphae
TTGAATGAAATTTAATTTTGTTTTTATATTTGAAATAACATTAAATAATGGGAATTAGGTATTATCGGTAAACAACAGTCAAGTGGTAGAACGACAAAAATGTATAAGAAAAGATCCATTACAGATGCCATTTACAAGTTATTATAAACCCAAATCACAAAAAGAATAAACTTTTTATTTTAACACCTTTTAGACATTATTTTACGTGTTTTCACACCTTGTTTGACGTTTTACACGTGTACTTAAATGACACACAACAAAATGTAAATGATTTCAATCACAATAAAATCATACATAGGAAATAGGAATTAATAAATAGGTAACTGAGCATTTTTTTTTTTCAAAAATATATCAATTATCGCATTATAAAATGAGTAGGTAAGTACCTATCGAGTAATGGATATCACGATATAGGAATCTAATAATTATATACTTATTATTGTTATCGCCCGTTTCAAAGTACCTATTGCAATAAAACATAAATCAACAATTCAAATGTTCGCGATGTTATCACAATTCACCGCATAAGTCAATGCTGTTAGTCAGTAATTAGTCTACCCATATAATTATATACCTAAAGGACATTTTTTGATTGATAGGTAGTCGTCACCGACACTATTACATGAGGTGATGTCATGGTCGAATATTCTAGAAGAGCTGACGATAACTTAATATTATTATTATTATATCGTTATATGGTAAATACTTGTCGTTATAATTTCCCTCTCCCGACCGTCCAAACGATAATATACATATATATTTCAGTCGTGTGAATTAGTAGTAGGGAATGTATACATAGCACATTATAAGTGCTTTATTATTTACTCTATGCTTAAATCCAATGGTAGGTACATTCTACCTATATATAAACAACCGGTTGAATATTATCCTTGTTATTTGCCATCCAGTCGTTAACTATAATATATTATAATATATATATATATATATATTCTTTGAATCTTCGACGAGTGGTTTGCTATAGCAGTGGTCTATAACGATTTTTAAAATTATTTTTTGATTTCGTAAGTATTTTAAGTACTAAACAATTTTTATTTTTTTCGTTCATTCGTTTTTTTTTTTTTGTTTTGTTTTAAGCAATTACACTATTTATTACGTACCTAAACTTATTATATACCACCTGTAATAGCATGATCTTTGTATCTATATAGTACCTATATATATATATATATATATATAGATATATGTATCTAATGGTTTTTTTTCAAAAATATTTTAGTAAATCGTCTGTGAAAATGTCTTCATACAAACTCACGTACTTCAACTTCACCGCACTGGACGAACCGATCAGATTTCTCTTGTCGTACTTAAAAATTGATTTCGATGAAGTTCGTTTTGAACGTGAACAATGGCCATCGATTAAAAGCAGTATGTATTCTTAAGTAAAAAAAAATCAATATTACATTACATGGTTTTCATAAATATATATATATATATATATTTTAAATGCCTATATTCATTTATTATAAGTCATTTTGTTAATTATATATCGAATTAAAATTTACACGGTTTGGATACCAAATACAAAACAATACGTCAATACACTTAAGTTTCGAATATCTTGGTTCGATGATATCGATAATAATACTTAAAAATAACAATAAGATAAATCATCACATGTATTCAAATAAATATCAGTTATTTATTGACTATTTGTCAATGATAGTAAAAGTAAATCCTTAATTTTAGGTAAAAGAAACGTAATAAATTATTAAAATCTATTTAAAACCCTAATAGCTCGTAATTATTTTTAGATTATTTTAACTATGTTCATTGTTCATATAGTTCAAATCATTCATATAAATATTATTTAGTATTAAAGTAGGTATACTTACTAAGGTAGGATATAGTATATACACAAATCAACAATTGTGATAACGTTTAAGAAAAAGAGTAATGTCATTTATAACTTCATTACTTTTCAAGTTATTAGGAATATAATGACTGAAGTTATTTTTTTATTGAATTTTACGAAAAATGAAAATCTAATAGTTTGAAAATATTTAAATATATTCTTGTTTCAGTACCTTTTTTTTTGTTTATTTTTGCAATCATGATATTTGTTTAAAAAAATGTGTTTAAGTGAACATAAAACATTGGGGCAGAGCGTAGCAAGGGCTTGGCGAAACTGGCCCAGTTCAAGGGCGCAACAAAAAAGGGTGCGCAAAAATCGAAATTCAATAATATCTATCGACTATCCCTACATTTCTAACATTGGGGTGCGAAAATTTGACGGGCAAAATCTTAAAAAAGTCTTAATAAAAATCTTAAAAAAGTAAGTTGATGACTTTCTTTTTTTGGTTATTAACAATATTTTTAAGAAATAGGTGCGCAACTCCAAAAAATTGATGATTTTTTTTCCCTTATTAGGTACCAATTTAGGGGAGGAAATTCAGTTCTTTGCCAAGGGCGCTATCAAATCTTACTACGGATCTGCATGGGGGCTCCAATCAATATAAAATCACAAAATTTAGTTATTACATACAAGATAACATAATCTATAATGTAGGGTTTATATTTTTTTAATAACTTGTTTATAAAAATTGTATAATATAAATGTCAAAAAAAATATATACCTAATCATAAAAATTTAACAGTTAATTACTAAATTTAAAATAGATTTATAAGAAAAATAAAAACTACATCACATGAACTTTTTTTAGATTCTGAGCGTAGCGAGGGAGCTAGTGGTTTTACAATGATGTTTATTTTTATTTTTTTCTCTGTTAACAAATTTACTACCAGAAGCAGTGGCGCGAGTACTATGTTTAGGTCAGGCCACGGCCTGACCACATTTTTAAAGGGGCCGGCGATCAGAGGCTGGACTTGCAATATTTTAATTAACATAATAAACTATACTTGGTTACTTGATGAAAATAAGAGATATATATTAATACTTGTTTATTTAAGTACCTAGTTCATAGTTCAGAGACTTCTCTATCTCAGTGGAATGCTAATATCTACAGAAATGTAATTCCGTAAGACTTGAAAATCTTGAAATTTTTATCCAATATTTAATTTAGTAATCTATTTACGATGATTAAGATTTTTTTTAATTTTTTGCAATTTTGGGCTATTTATAGACTATTTAATTTTCGAAGTTTCTAAGTCCTAAAAAGTTAATTTTGAGCTTTAAGGCCTAAAAATTTTATACAGCGTTAAATATATGTTACTCTAACTAATTCAAAAAATCTCGAAAATCCGTAGTCACAATTTTTTTTTTTTTAGTCATTTCAATTTTTTTGACAAAATTATCAATTTTGAGGTATTTAAGTTCGAATAGTTGGTAATATGAGATTTTAAGACCTGAAAAAAATTAATATAACGTTAGTCGTACATTAATTTAACTAAATGTACATAATATTTTGTTCGTTTTCAATATTATATGTCATAAACTGAACATTCATAATATATACTGTATAATATTATGTAGTAATAACTGTACCTACATGAAACTGAGCTATTATAAATATATCATATTACATTTTAAAATATGCATAAGGTCACACTAAATCATATTTATTTCTACATTTGATCTTAAATGTAATGTTAAACATAGGCAGGTATACTGAGTAGGTATATAATTAATATTAAGAGTTATGTATACTACACCGAAGCTACGCTCAGAATCGTTTTATGAATGCAATGATTTATCATTGCATTCAAATGCAATACATCCACCAAGAGTATCCTGCCCAGTAGCAAAGTGCATCCACCCATACTGACAGCCGACGAGCGAAGTGCTTTCACCCCCTACTGACCGGCTTTTTAAAAATATTGTTTTAAGGTTCACATTGACATTTTCTTCAATTTATTTAAATCAATAAACCACAAAATTTTCAACCAATATACCTCTACCCGTATATTGACTAAATAAACTACGGTTCGATTCAAAACCTCTCAGATAATATCTGGCAATTATAAATACAGATGTTTTGGACGAATAAATTAATTTTCGACATGTTTATACCACGATAGGTGGTATCTGTGAAAATTACTGTTGTATTCTCGTTTAATTATTCATGGATTAAACGGTAATATAAAAGTCTGAATGTTTAGTCGTGTAGATTCAAAGGTAGGGACGAGGATGGCACAGTCCAATTAGTTATTATATCCTTAAGGATCCTTAACTAAAAAAAAAAAAAAACAAAAAAAATAAATAAATAAATAATTGTTAGCTAGATTATTTATTTTATCCATTTCATATTATTTTTGTGACTTAAACACGAATATATAATTTCTACCGAATGATAAGAAAAATAATACGTTTAAACAATATTACAAGTATAATGAACGTTTTAATTAATATTTTTCAAAATTTAAATATATGTACGCACGTTTCTCTCTCTTTCTCTTTCTGTATATATATAATATAAGTTTAAACAATATACGGATAGTGTTTAAATTAATAACAATACAATGCACGTGTAATTATTACGCTTTCTTGTGTGATCGTGCGATATACCAAATAATTTTGAATACCCATTGTTTGATTAAAATATTAACTTCGTAAGAGAATAACAATATTATATACAAATGGCTAAAATACGAGTATTGATTAAAATATATTAATATTAAGCAACGGGTGACGAGAAATGTGATCAAAATGCAAATTTGGAGATAAAGAAAAAAAAAGTACCTCGAAAAAAATATATTATATAATGAATATTAATTTTGTACAGGGACTTCCTGAGGTATGTGCAAGATGCAAATGGTTTTCAGGATATTATATGGTTTATGGTTTCGATTTTATCTGTTTTTGATTTTGAATAAATGTTGATATTCATATTTATATTGCTTAAGGTTTTGGTATGGGATATAAATTTTGATTGGGTCCGATGTCGATTTTAGCTTTAAATACCCAAAAACATTTTTTACGATTTCTTTTTCGATTTGATTACTATTGGTTTTGATTCGTAAACGGTTTTAACTTTTAACCGATATTTAACGTTCATTTTTAAAATAGTCCGAAATTTTGGCTCTCTGTAACTACTAATAGGCCTATTTTTGTCCTTCGTGTTAATTGATTGTACATAGTATTATAATTATTTTAAAAGCATATTTAAATTTGTTACCTAACAATTCTACTTTTAATCGACTCTTTTACTTTTTAAATATTTTTTCTGATTTAGGTACTCATTAAAATTGTTTTATAAAATTAAAAACAATTATATATTTGTTGACCAAATATCAAAATGTTGGATATAAAAATTGAAAAAAATCAAGAGTCGATTAATTGTCAATTTGTTGATAAATTCAAATCTGTTTTCCAAATCTAAATTGGATTATAGGATAGATCGCTACGATGGACGATCTCTGGACATTATTGGGTAAAATTTAGAAGAAATTCGTGAAACGTATGTGCCCGCGCGTACGTTATCGGTGTAAACACTGCTGGTAATGTTATTAAACGGGTTATGGATAGCGAAATTTACACACGCACACACACATACGAGATTTTCACTTTATTTGAAAATTGCCTACACAAGACCCCTTAAAATCAGCCCGTAGATAGCCGCCTTAAAGGGTTAATTAATTTTTTCAACAAATATTGAGTACCTAGGTATTTGTTCAAATACTGAAATAATAAAAAATGAAAAATATTTAGAGTAATAATTTGGTAGGTGGTGTATTCATGTAGAGTATTAAATGCATTTTTGTTAAATAAATATTTTTTAATTTACTTTAATACGTTTTTAAAGTATTTTTTTTTATAGCTTTGAATATCACATCGCCGTCTTCCCAGAACTAATCTAACCACATTCACTGACAGAATTTTTTTTTATACAGTTGATAGTTAAAATAATTTTAAGGCCTAATTTTTATTCATATGTTATATAAAACAAAATAAAATTATAAATTCATAATTTATACCGAAACAATTAAAATACAATAATTTTTATTAAGTAATCGACATGGTATTATTATTGTAATGTTTCGTAATTGGTTCAGAAAGATCGATTGAAACATTATCTTTATAATACAAGAATATTAAATTATTCACCGCATATCATATCATAATGTTTACGTAATATACTAGCTGTAGTATACTCGAAAGTATATGACGGAAACCGTCATTTATAAGTTTACGTTTTCATTTTTGAAATGTAAAAAGTGTCATGTTCACTATATCGTACAACCATAATACAAGATCTGACCTCATAGCAGTGTAATAGAATTAATTTTGACGGCAACATAAATTGAAAACGTAATTTCGAAAATGTTATATTGTTAAATCTGAAAACAGGATTGAAAGAAAACTATTTCTGAGTTACAGATTTCAATAATAATATACACAATTAACATATAGAACAAATCAATGTTATAAAATGGTTAAATTTTTGATACTATACATACTATACTATAGTAGATCGTATACGAATTGACCGTTAATACTATATATTTTATGGATTGTTTTTTCAGTTTTACATAAATTATTATTTATTCAATAACTTAAACTAGTGTCGTATACTTTATTCTTCAAAAGCAGAGAGAAGGGGAAATAATTATGGAAAAACATTGTCCCTATACACCCTTTTCAATTAGTGGACTCAGCTCTATCAAATTGGCCCCTAATTATCAACTTTTTACTTTTTATACATATTTTAAAAGATCTAACAGAAAAAAAAACAATAATATTAATTTATAAGCTTATATATGATAAATAATAATATTTCATTAAAAAAAGTATTCAGAATGAATAGGGTACTTTACATTATATTTTATAAGCTGACTTTATTATTTTATTAATTATTCGGAAATTAGGTAAATGGTACTTTCTACTTATTAATTGGTATACACTCAAAAGTATAAAAGTCATTTTAAAAAGTTCCATTTTTTAACTTGCCACTGAAATTAATTTAACTAACGTGTCAACTTTGGCACGCGCACCATAGGTTCACCACTACTGGTCTATAATATAATATATCTTGTGTATCTATTATATATACTGACCTATAATAACATTATTGATGAATTTTCATTATATTTACATACTTATATTTTGGCGCCAAATAACATTTGTAATATACGAAATCTAGTCAAGTTTTATATACAATTTCACCAAATTCATTGCATAAAATCCATAGTAGATTTTATAGTGGAGGGTCCATGGAATCTCCTACCCCATCCTGCAGAACACTGCAATATATGAAATTGTTAATTTTTGAATTTTACTCATTCACATATTGTTTTATCTTTGGAATAATATATTTTATTAAAACCGTTTGAAACTTATTGTTCGACCTCACAATATTGTCCCAAATGAAATATAAACAATAACCTATAAAATGGTTGTAAACTGTATTTCGGATTTATTATTTTTCCATATCCCCCTCACCACACACTCGCACATATTTTCAAAATCCGTTACTGCATAAAACTTCGTTAAACATATATAGCTCGTGGGCTCCTCGTGAACACATTTCTTTTTACGATAAATCGCTTTTATCGTGGCACAGAAATCAAAATGATTTTCGATTTTCGATTTACCCCAACTAAAATCGTAAAAATGATAGAGTAGCAAATCGCTTTAAATGGAGTCGTGTTAACAACGTTTAAGTAGATTAAAAATATTGATATATTTTAAACTTAAAACATTTTAAAATTATTTAAGTTTTGACTATCTTTTTTCAAGATTTTTTAAAATATAATTGGAGTTATATATATATGATTAGGATACTATCAAATTATCAGACCTATTACATAAAAACCCGGGGAGAAACAAAACAAATGTCAACATTTCTATAAACAGTCCAAATACGATTACAAGATTTTAACATTTTATTACGTACTATACCTACATTAAATATTTGAAATTTTGACGCAATATTCAAGTCTCTGTGGTTATTAGTTCCAGTTATAACGAAAAATGTCTTTGTCAAAGTACACTCGTAATTGGACAACTTTCTGTTGACCCAAAAAATTATATACGGGTACAAGAAATCAAAACATTTTAAAATTGATACATTTGAAGAAGTTGTGGTGCTACATGGTGATAACGTGAGGTAAGTGCTTCACCCAAATTTGGTATTCCCATAACTTTGCCCCACCTACTTTAAAATTTTTAAGATCAAATTTAAAGATTAATTTTATTTTCAATAGAATATAATATAATCATTTTTAATAGTATCAACATTATAGTAATTTATGAACAAAGATCATAATATTATTTATAATAATTAGTTATACTTAATATATTTATATTTAAAATTTAAAAATTAAAAAACTAAATTCTTATAAAAATAAAAATAAATACTCATACCTACTCGTATATTATAAAAAGTAATAAATAAACAGATCATGTGCCGAGAGTATCCGAAAAAGATTATAAGTAACAATTAGTTTCGACCATAAGTCATCATCAGGTTAAAATTAATAATAAAAAAAATGAAAAAATAATTATGAAAACTAATAAATATAATACATAGAATATACTAATAATAAGAAACAAACGATTAAACGATGACTATAGTAACATAGACATATTAAAAAGTTGTTAGAAAATGTACCGTTGTTTAATATGTATTGGTAAATATCATTATCATTAAAATCTGTTTGTATATTAAAATATTATTAAAACTATTATGTTTTACTTCATTATAAATGAGCAATTCTTCTAATATTAAATTAACGTACATATTTTTTTGGTTATTTAATATTATTAAATATTTTTCTATATTGCAATGTATGTTATGATTATATTATAAGACGTGATTAGCAAAATTAGATTTAAGAGAAGATTTTATTTCTGAAATTTGTTCTATGTATCGAAATTGAAACTGCTATTAGTTTTTCCAATATAAAATATACTGAAGCTAATATAGATTAATACGCCATAATAAAAATAATTGATAGAAAATATATTTTTTAATTTTGCGGACTTAATATTTGTAGTTATTATTGAACTATTATTAATTTTAAGGGCAATTTTTACATTATTACTATTGTTATTTAAAATAGAACATTTAACTGTTAAAAAGTTATGGTATTTCATAGAACAATAATTAATTGAATTATTACTATAAGTTATATTAATAGGATTACCTATGTAATTTAACTTACTTAATATTTTTGTAAATTTTTTTGATCGTATTTATAACAAACTTATTTTTATTTCTGTCACAAATTATATAAAATTTATTTTCATAGTTAGATTTGTTTAAGGGAACACGTTCGAGTCTTTACTTTATATGTATAAACGTAATATGGAAATGATACAATAACTATTCAGCACATGTTATATTCTATTATTTTATATTTTATTTTCATATAATTATTTATTAAAATTTTTTTCACAATATTTTCACATTACCGATTTATTTCTATATATTTATTATTATCTTTAATTGACTAAAGACGGAGAACTCAGAATTTATTAAAGTTGGCGTTTTCTAAAATGAAAAATCATCTGAAAGGAAAGGCAGAATTTTTTAACCATTGTGTATGTATATCCATATGGTATAACTACCGATTGAACGTTTTATAAATGATGGTGTAAAACAAAATTTGTGGAAATTATTAATTTCCGAGTTATGTAAGAAAATCTATGCAAAGATGATAACTACTGTCATAAATGTTCAGGAATACCACAATATTATAATATAATTAAATAGATATATCTATAAACATTTTTTTCTCCTTAACCACTACGCGTTTTTGTTACTAGATTATACAATCAGTATTAAAGTACCTACTAAACATATAGTTAAAAAGTAAAGGAGGAGGGTGGTATTCTTGATAGTTCTTCAAAGTTGGTATCACCTAATTTACAAGTAATTCTATTTCGAACAAAAGTGACTAATACGTTTGTATTAAAACATCATCACAAATTAAATTAAATTGAGATTTACATCTTGAATAAAAGTTGTAACACAATCTCCTATTTTTGTTGAGATAAATGCAATTTTAATTTTTATTCGTCAAAACACGAAAAATCGCTCCCCTGAAAAATTGATAAATATGATATGGAACTATATCTTTTATTCTAAGCCTTGAGTTGTAGATGTAGAGCGAAAGAGATTTTATTTATATATTTCTATACTTTTTTTAAAAAATGTATTTAAATATTTTTAATTCGTAAACTTCATATTTATTAAAATTACCCGTACAGAACATTTTTAACATTTTTGATTTTTAGACTATAATAAAAAATATTATGCATATTTTAAAATTAAAAACAATTAGGTATTTTACATTAATAAAAAATAATTTTAATTAAAATCAATGGTTTGGAAAAGTATAAATTAAATATTTATACCACAGATAAGTTAAATCAAAATGGATGACATTCTCGGGTAGGCTAAAATATGTACGAAATTTTTAAAATGAAGCTCAGTGTAACCTTGCAATGATTTTTAAATTTATGTTACATTATAATAATGTTATCGATTGCTTAAATATACAGCCCAATGATTATAATCTTTTAAAAAATTATTTTTTTCGATGTTTTGTTTTCGTATATAAAATAATTTAATGTGCTTTAAAAAAAAGCTAATCGAGGAAGCATAGTAAAAGTCGTGACGTTTGTTTTAATGTTAAAATTATATTTCTTTCTATGCGTATGGAGCCAAAATCTTATTATTACACGACAAAATTACACACATACGACATTCTAATTTACGAAAACAATAATTGTACTTCGTTGGACAAGAATAAAAACAGC
Organism: Pemphigus obesinymphae; assembly: GCA_025469235.1. Classification (NCBI taxonomy): domain Eukaryota; kingdom Metazoa; phylum Arthropoda; class Insecta; order Hemiptera; family Aphididae; genus Pemphigus; species Pemphigus obesinymphae. The sequence goes on from JAIPRL010009446.1 coordinate 12,360, forward strand.
ATAACGGGTCCATAACATTTTTAGGTCTATGTTATTACTTCGAATTAAATAGTGACATTTTTTTTTTTTTTATTAGGTACATATAATAATATAGACCGAGAAGATGAGTGATGGAACACTCACCCTGTGTACGAGTATATGTTTGACAAGTCTGAACTCCGAACGTTTACAAAAGAAAAATATCAATTTACTAGACGCGTACTTACAACAAATAATAATATACCTTCAAAGTGGGTTCATTGGTCATCGTAATCGAAATTGAATTTTGGGGGCAACGACAGCTCGTTATTTTTCGCTATACCTATATATATATATCTTTTTTACGCGGCGTGCGATGGTTTTTAAAACTCGTAAAACATTTATGGACGCACGACAAAGAGACAATTTTTTATTTTTATTTAATTTTTTTTTAGTCGAACACTCGACTCGTTTCGCTAGCCACTTGGCAAGCCAATGTCGGTTTAGATATTTGACGATTATCTCGTTAAAATATTTGGTCGACGGACACTTTGTACGGTTACGTTGAAAAAATATAACCGCAGACAGTCTGTAATATATGGTAGATAGTGGTAAAAATTTCAAGTTAGAACGGTTTAAACTATAACAAATTATAATTTACACAGTAACATACACATGCACAGTTAGCTTAGGTATATAAATACAAATACAATACGTACAGTCGTACACATTATATAGCATATACATAAAAATAAGTACTATAATATAATATAAATATAATAAATCGGTCAATATATAAAGTAGAACCTATAATAACGTATTTACGTTCCGTAAGATTATTTTCCCATATATATATAACGATTTTTCATTGTTTTCGGTGGGTAGTTTCCTCGACTGAGAACATCGATAATTCACGTTCTTAAAATACCCAGATTACATCGAATTATCTATCATTTATTGAAAAATTCTCCTCGAATCATTATACGAAAAAAAAAAAAAAATGTGTACCTACATGCATAAAAAACAATCATGCTAAACGACTGAAAAATATTTTGAAATTTTATGACATCCGGGTAAATATTGCACCCAATAAACATTTAACGCTGAACAAGCCAGTTTTAAAATTATATAAAATAATATTTTTTTTTTAGACAAAATTTTAGTTGGTTATTTATATAAGAATAATGTAAAAATAATTTTTCAAAATTGTTTATTTTAAGGGGTGAAAATTATGATTGAATATTGATTAGATTGTGTTTTATACTAAGCCCACTAGGTTTAATAATATGATTATCTATAATTTAACTATTCATAAATATTCTTAGTAACATATTGAAGGGCATGACGAAGAGTTTTTTTTTCAAATTTAACTTATTTTAGCAGAACCATAAGTATAAAAAAAATGTATTTTTGGGGGAGAACTTTTAATACATATACCATTTTTATGGCTTAGCTATTTAAAAATATTGAAAAATCTCTTCGTCATCCCCTGAGAAAAATTATCATTATTCTAACCCAATTTATACCTTGTATGCAACCTTTAAACGTAATGTTTAACATAAAATAAACATTAAATTTGCTTTGATCGAATGTTGCTAAACCTTTCAGTCAACCTTATTTGAACGATTTTTTAAAGTGCATACAATATTGCATGGCAAGGTTGAATGCAACATTGAACTATTCACCTGAACCTTCCCCCCCCCCAAAAAAAAAAAAACTTGCAAGCAACCATGAATTTTTATTGTATTACCTCCTCCCTTCTATCTTATTATTATACTGCGTTCACGGAATATGTTTTTTTTTTTTTTTTTTTCTATTAATTTTGCAACAAATCTTATAATTCTGATGATTGGATTTGAACCTCCGACCATCACTTACTTAACAATTTTTATACTCACGCTTAACCGACCGAGCTACACTCCAATGATACAAACGTATTCGAATTTTGGGTACATATAAATGCTCCAGTTATGGTATACGGTTACATGCTCGGAAGAGGAGGAGAAATTTTTTGAATCGCGCAGCGCATTGAATGGCGGTCAGAACGAGCTCGGACTATTGGTAAATGTGTTATACACTAAGGTATAAACATACTAAAAGTCACTTTTTTGGGTAGTTCAAAATAGAATTTTGGATTACTTATAATTCAAGGGGAAGTAAACCTAGAGCCTTGCGGCTCTGTCTATCTACCCTTTTGTGTAAAGCTCCTGTACATTGGTTCCCACTAGGGGGTAAGCCCTCTCTGGAAATTACCAAAAATAGTGACTTTTAGTATGTTATATACCAGAGTGTATAACACACTTTGATATCAGACGCAGTATGATTTGACTACTATAAAATTCGCAATAACGATTCAAAAATTTCCGCTTATTTGCGATGTCAATATTATCGTTTTCCAAAATACTTTTTTTGCAGTCAACCGAGAATTGAACCTATATTTTCGTGGTCTTAAATACTCCTTCCCTTTTTTAAACTCAATATCCATAGGCGGTTATGGCCATGGGGGATTAGGGGAGAGACAAATCCTCCTGGAGAATAACTTTATAATAAATTATTGCTAAAACTGGTAGTTTATAACATAAAAATATTATAATTGATTTAGGTCTGTCCCTTCTGAAATTTATCTTATATATGTGCTAAGCGTTGAAATATGAACAAAATGAAAATTGTCATGAAATGAGAATAGAAAGAAAAAAGTAAAAAATCGGCGTATACAAATATATTAAAATAATATATTGAAATATTGTAAAAATAATATAATACAGGTATGTGGATATTTAAAAATATAATTAGAATATTATAATTATATATTATAAGAATGGTAATTTGCGGAAATAACGTATTTAGGTATATAATTGATGTATGGGTATTATTATTCAGTAGTCGGGGTTATTGTGAATAATTGGTATATAAATAAACATACAATGGATAGGGTATGTTTTATAGAAGTGAAAGGGACGGTAAATATTATGATATCTTGAATGAATGTCCTATTCGTCTGCACACGAATCTGGTAGAAAGGGACAATAATACTTATTATATGGGTCAGATGGACACCCTGCTGC
>JAIPRL010009447.1:0-17582 GCA_025469235.1 Pemphigus obesinymphae
GAACTCCAAAAATTGAATCTGAAACCCATTAACCGGAAAAAATTTAACACGTTTTAAACCCGAAACCCGTAACCCAAAAAAAATATTAACTGTTTTTCAACACCGAACCCGGAACCCGGAAAAAATTCAAACCGTTTTTTAACCACGTATCAGAAACCCGGAAAATTTTTAACCGGTTTAAACCCGTAACCCGAAACCTGAAAAATTTTAACCCGTTTTGACTCCCTGGAAATTTCCCTAACTATATATTTTATAAATCTTTTACGGGAAACAAATAAACGTTTAATAGACTATACACATTATTATTGTGGCGGCGTAATAATGGTCGAAAGAATTATTGTTGTATAGAAACGCGCACACATTAAATGTCCGCCGCCGCCGTGACATTTCCAAATTGAATCTGTGCCAGATTATACGATTGTGTGTGTATATATATATATATATATATATTATAGAGCCATTAAGCCCGTTTGCGGGATAACAAAAGCAAACTATTGGTTTTCGGGATATATCCTGGCAATCGGTTAGAGCCGACTTGTAAGCAGTCAATTTAATCAATATATATATATAGGTATATATAATATACATAAGTCATCCGAATTCGGAACTTCGGTATTTCTTGATTTAATGCGAAACGCAGGCACACGATAATAATAATATAGTGACAGATTATAATATTATGCGATTGTCTAAACGTCGTGAGGTTTCTAAACACGAGTAATTTATACACCTATATTAGGTAGGTATGACCGCGGTGTACCTGTCCGTCTGTCCGGGGCCGTCCCGAAGAAATATTGTGGGGAGGGTGAAATAATAATATATACAACCGTTGATTGTTATAAATTATAGTAGGTATATATTTTATAATCAACGATAATACTTATTTTGAAAATTTAAATAATAAGTAAAAAGGAAAAAGGTCATCAACTTTTTTCCCCATTTTACCGACTACGCATACCTACTGAATAATAGGTATATACATACATAGTTTGCCGCAAGTCTGGGCATTAACGAGTTAAAAGTTAAAATTAAGTTAAAAAATTTAATTTATTTTAATTAAGTTACTTAACGCGTTACTTTTTTTTTCAGATTAACTTTTAACTTAATAAGTTACTTTTTTTTATTAAAATTAACGTGTTAACTTTATACAAAAGTATCTAAATTAAGTTGAATTTGCCCGAAGAACAATGCAAATTTTTGAATGAGGATTTTACTTTTTGGTACCTATACGCAATTTTAGTAGATACTTACAAGTTACAATAGCATATTATACGTAATCGTTAAGAATCGATGTACCATTCACGCACACGCCGCGACGTTGGCCGTTCACGAATATTGGGCTGAGCCCGGTCTAACTGCTACATGGAGGCTGGTATTTATGTCTATCCAGTATATTGAAGTGATAGATACTGCTTATTTTATACTACCTTAGTGTGAATCAAACAATAATGTAGGTATCTTGGCAATTAGAGGTTATTTTCTGATTTCTTATTTATGCATGGGTTTTAAAATGACGTGTTGTATTAAAATTTTTACATGTATACACGTTTTCTGGAAGTTCCCAGCAGTTTTTTTAAGCGTAAAGAATAACCATCCTTTTTTACCTTTTTGCGGTATAACAGATATATCGACTTTTTTTCCTAATTAGGAAATTTTAACTTTTAACTGAGTTAAGTTACTTTTTTTCAAAGTTAACTTTTAACTTTAAAAGTTGATAAAAAAATATACGAGTAACTTTTAACTTAACTTAACTTATATTATTTTTAATTAACTTAACTTAACAAGTTAAAACATATCGTTAACTTGCCCAGCCTTGGTTTGCCGACTATAATTCCGAAAAATATACTTCCTTCAAAACGTAAATAAAAAAAGCCCGTCAGTATAGGGGTTGGAAGCACTTCGCTACTGATCAGGATACTCTTGGTGGACGTATTGCATTTGAAAACAAATGATAAATCATTGCATTCGATAAAACGATTCTGAGCGTAGCTTCGGTGTAGTACATACATATAAAATCTATTAAGGCCTCTGCAAACCCCATCAATTTTTCATCAAAACAACCTATACCTACGCATATAGTTACTTCTCCATAATTTTGAAAATAATCATCCTATTGCCTTGAAATTTTGAACAAAAATGTATCTAGTTATAAAATGTAAATCTAGTTGGTACTTTAGAGAGATCATTTTCGATTTTCTCAAAACTGACAAAACGTAGGTTAAACAATGATACGTATATAGTTACGCTGCTAATGAGTATTTTTCGATAAAATAATTACCCATATATATTTTATATCAAAATTATTTTTTTAAATGTTTGTTGTACTTAGAAAATGTATTGTCAGTGGCCGAAGAATAGTAGACATATAACATATTTTTAATACAATTTCAAAAATTAGGCACCGTCCATTTGATTGTTTGATTGTTCATTCTTACATTTGCGTCTTATAAAATAAATACAGTCCGGATTTTTAAGTGAATTTCATTTTATTTGGGAAATATGTCATAAACAAGAAGTTATACGGACTGAACCATTTACGGATGAACATTTACCAATCAATTTGGCTATTATGTAGCATCGACTGTTCATAATAATGGTCGAGGCTATTCCAGCCTTGAACAATTTTCCGCTAGTTTAAATATGCCTTGTAAATCCAACCTAACTCATCAAAAACTGCACGAAAAAGTAGGGAAAAAATGAAATGCATTGCCTGGGATGCAATTGAAGAATCTGCCCAAGAAGAAGCCAAGATAGCGTTTGAGAATGAAGATATATCAAAAGATGGGATATACAAATATTTTAAACCGTATAATATATTGTTACCCACATAGTTATCGTATTGTAAAAAATATCTATATAATAAGAACAAACGTGTATAATTCATTACAAATTACAGCAGTTTTTTTTTTTTTTGTGTGTGTGCACTAATAATCATTTATTACTCACGCACAGACAGGTCGCGCTCGCAGGTGACAGAAAAGTTGCCTATGTATAACCCCTTAGAAATGACGTGTTTGCAGGGGCCTTAATTGTACAGGTGTCAGTCATCAAGTAGGTACCAACATAGATTTTTGTTTGTATTTATTCCTTTTTATTAATTATTAACTTTGTAAATATGTTACCACAGCATATATATGTATATATATACATATATATATATACACACACGTTTTAAGTACCTAAATGATCTACATAATATAATATATATAAGTAATTTAAATATATATATATCCTAAGCATATAAAGAAAAAAAAACTGAAGTATTACCTATATTTTTCAGTTTTCACATATATTTTTATGTGAAAAGTTTCACACTTTCTTAGACATTTTATATACTTATTATAGTTATATATTTAAATGTATTAGTGAGAGTTTTTATGTATTACATATTAAAATAGCCTAATCATAAGCCTTAAATGTTTGCCCCCCCCAAGTGAAAAAATAGTTCCTACGCCACTGAAACTGGGCGAAGCGAGATTCTATAAAACTATAGTTCTTACAAAGATCTGAAAACAGCAAGTTCGATAAATAGTCGTATTTTGTCCATCTATTCATCCAAAACACTTTTTAGGGCTATCTTCTAGAAAGTTAAGGTCATTTCCGCCATAGCATAGGTAAAATATTTTTAAAACGAATTAATCAATAATATTATTTCCCAAAAACTTTGGTTTTCTGGATCCCGATAAAGTACATATATATCTAGGTTCATGAATTGTACTCAAAATATGTTCCACTCAAATGGAGTTAAACTATAGGTAGTCTACAATAAGGCATGTCATTTAAAAATAGTTACAATAGGTATCATACATGAAAGGAGTCTCACTTATACAGAGTGTTGCATTCAAGCTAGTATTATATTATACAATATGAACCAAAATTTAATATTTCACACGATATGTCACGATACAACTACGTTAATTACCTTTATTTTTGAAATTTTTTTAACAAATAAATTGCAGTCGTTACAAATTAATCGTCGATCTTTTGTATTTACCGAAAGATAATTTTCTAACTATAATCTATTCGATTGTAACATAACGTCCTCATTAAACTTTACTCGTCGTAAGCTATGTGGTGTAAGATTTAAAATATCTATTATTTTAGATTTATAATACCTATACAATACCTATATACAGTACCTATACAATTTGCAGACAATTTAATTTTATGAAAATATATTATTTTTCATAATTTATCAAATCTAAGACGTTAAAAATATACCATACTCGGAACCGTAATAACAGGTAGTGTAAACGGGTTTAAACCCAGGTTGAAAACCTGTATACCCAAAAAAAAAAAAAAGTGAAACCGTTTTGAAACCGAAAAAATAATACAGTTATTCTTTTTCCCGAATTTTATTCTTGGAACCCGAATAAAATTGAAAAGGTTTTTCGACTTGAAACCCGATACAATGGATTTTTTCGTTTCGGTTCTGGTTATTGTACAGTATCCGTATTATATAGATACATATTTCTTGGTTTAAAAATAATATTTTTGACGGTTACTAGCCGACTATAGCAAAAGTAGACTTTCGGTTTCGGTTGTGATAACAATAATATCGCCCTGATAATTTCGAATTTCGGACAATAACGCTAGGTACCTATTTTTATATAATAATGGTACCAATATAATATTCTGCACCCCTTTGATTTGAGGTTAGAATAGGACCACAGTAACTCCGGCTTATCGTAAGAGGCGATTAAAAGGAGGTAGCGGAGAGCAACAGTAACCGCTACGACCGAACATTGGCGATTTCAGAAGCGGATCTAACGTGGCAATGGAAGGGTTTGTTGACAGTGGTAAAAGTGAGGGGGGACGGAGGGAGACGGCGTCCCCCTTCTTTGCTTAGCTTAAGTTTGGCGTCCCCTTTAGTATATAGTCCTTTTTATATTTCTAAATGTTTAATTAAAAGTTGAGACTTAATTTGTTCTTTTGTACAAATTTTATTTAATTTTTATTTAATTCAAAAATTAAATAAAAAAAGTTTAAAAAATGGTATTTAGTTACAAATTGTATGCAAGATCTATATTATAGAAAAAACTATTTCGATTTTTCTTTGTTCTCCAGACATTCTCTCCTTGGCCGGAATTTAGGTAATTAATATATTAATAATTAATTTTAAAGTTATAACCACGGAGTATGTACATTATACATAATAATAGGTATATACGTCCGTGATAAATTTTTACAAATTAGGTCAATATAATAACATGGATTAAAAGTTACATTTATATAAACATTTTAAAAAATATTAAAGTATTGGTTCAGGGGACGCCTTTTTTTTGCATTAGCTATAGTCCCCCCTGCAAAAAAATTCCACTTTAACCACTGTTTGTTGATGACGGCAGCTTGAGAACAACTCATGTGTACTGGCTCATCAACTGCGATGCAGAAAGCAAAAAGGAAACTACTGCGTTATTGAGTCCTGAGGATATTGACATGATGGATAAAGTAGAGTTAAAAAATTCCGAGCGTAAAATAGCCCCCCGTTCGGGTCTCCGGGTGGCCGATGGGGACTGATGCTACTAAATATTCATCAAAGGATAGGTTTAAAGTAAGGAAAAGAAGAATAGCAACGTGGAATGTAAAATCTTTAGGCATCTGTGGTAAATTGGAGAACTTCAAAATCGAAATGGAACGACTAAGAATAGATATAATAAGATTGAGTGAAATAAAGTGGCAAGGAGTAACATATCATGTAATATAAATATTGTGAATCGGAGTATCAAGTCTGCAAAAATGTAGGTGGCCATTTAAAAAAAGTATACAATTTAAAAAATATTCTAACTTTTTATAAAAAAAATTGTAGGTACCTAGTGAATAAGTATTTTAAGCTTACAAAAAAGGTAAATATTCAGAGAAAATTGGGTGAACGCAATAATAAAAATCACCCTGTATATATATATATATATATATATAAAGCTGTCCAGATACAAGTAGTCGAAGTTTGTCCATTGTTCTTTCGATTCTCAAACAAGATAAAAGTTTTATTATTATTATTATTATTATTACCTATAGATTTGAAACAAAGATAAATCATTGCCACTGAAAAATCATTCCAAGTTCAGTTTACAATTATTTTCCGATTTATAAAATGTTTCCGTTATTTACAGTAGGTAGTTTTTCTTTATATGTAAGAAAACTACTGAGAAAATAAAAAAAATTACCTTTTTAAAGTAGCTACCAACCATAGACGTTCATAAACGTTTGCTAAAATGGTGCACATGCACATTGAATATTTTCGATTTTAATGGGCCGCAAAATATTTATTTAATGTGGTAAATAAAAATAAAATTAAGTACATTTTTATTACAAAACAAATGCTCAAATTAACTTTATTTGTTTTTAAAATGTTCTTTTAATGAAAAAAATCACAAAATCCTAAACTTATCTTTCACAAACCTCTAAAATCATGTATTAAAAAAAACATATTTGAACAATTTAAATGCAGTGTAACTTTAAATGAATGTAGAAACAAAATTTGGCCATCGTTTGAAAGATGAGATGTTAAACTATGTTTTGTTGGAATCCGATTTTTAAAAATCGTATTAACAAATTGAAAATATAACTAGTAAAAAAGTGGATTAAATATTTAAGTGTATAAAATATAAAAAATTTATAATAATATTATGAAAATCTAATTACAACAAAACATCAAAAAAGTTTTATTCTTTAAACAGTGTATAATTTATGTCTCAATGTTTATTGTAGACTTAAATATGTTTGTAAATTGTATTTAAATTACGAAAGTACTATGAAAATATGTTATTCTATACCTATGGACTATGCAACTATGACACTGTTAAAAAAAAAAAAAAAAAAAAAAAAAATGGACACTTGCTATACCTACTATATAGGGTCAATTAGAATTTTCAATATTTTCATTGCATCTAATAAAGTTCTATGTGTAGATAAACACCTATGTTACCAACTACAGTAAATTTCCTATTGGAAAACTCTTTATCCAAATACTCCTACACTACTCCTACCTGAAAATATATGTCAATAGCATATAGTCAAATTCCTAAGCAAATAGTCAAAAATAATTATTTTACTATTTAGCTATATATAATCTTACTAAATGCTAACTTTGTTATAATTTTTAATTGATTTATTAAATAATAAAAATATATATTAAGCTAATGGAAAATTGTACAATTACAAAGATTCAAAATTATATTCATAATGATTAAGACCTTTAATTTTTTCGATACTTAAGATATAAAATTCATGATTTTACTACTATTTTCTCAACTCATAAGCATTTAATCAAATTCATATTGGTGATCGAAAGTTATAAGCTGTAACTGAGTCACTGTGCTATCTTTTACATGTTATTTTACCACAGTCGCCGTTCCAAATGATCCTCCACCTGCCATTAATTGAAAAGCTTTCTATCGCCAATAGGCAAATAAAATAAAACACATTGTAAAATGAATACATTTCTCGATACACATAGAATCTAAAACTAGAAGAAATTAATTTTTAATATCCCATGTAGGTATAATACATCAATATGACTTAAAAACATTTTTCTATTTCTATAAAATACTAAAATAAATAATTTGTAACATTTTAACTGACATTTCACATTAAACCTGAGTTATCAAAAAATTGTATGTTAAAATACATTTTGTTAACTATGTAGATACAATTTTGTTTTAAGAGGATATCAGCATAGTCATTTTTAAAGGGTTAAAAAATCTTTAAAAACTTAAAAAAAAAATGAAAATTTAACAATTGAAAAATCTTTATATACATTTTGAAAACAAATAATAAATGATCCTTTTTCAACATAGTTTTTGTTTTGTTTTTTTTTTTTTTATGAATTTATACAATTTTATTGAAATTATTACTTTTAAATTTCTCATTTGAACAAAATGAGAATTTTAACAACTCATTTCAACAACTTGAAAACATTGTAGAGAAAAGAAACAAAAATCTATTATAATTGATGTATAATTAAAGTATTAGATAAGTACTTAATGTACAATTCATGAGTTACTTCTTGATATATGCATTTAAACATGTTTCATGAGTTTTATTTAAAAACTAATATTTTGATATTTCTTAAATAAAAAAAAAATTTTAATATTGAAAAAATACAACTTAAATAATGGAGTTATCTATTATTTGTTTTTTGTTTCATATTTCTAAGATGTTTATAAGTTGTTAAAAATGAGAAATGATAACATGAATTTTTCATTAATAATTATTGGTCCTCTTGCATCCTCTTAATATAAAATGACTATACGTCCTGTTTTTGAGAATTGCATTCCGTTTTTGTATTGCTTTTAGAAGTGAGATATAGTTTTTTTTTATAATTTGAGGACAAATTACGAATGACCAGTTTTTTTTTCTTAATTGCCGTTTTCAAAGTGATTTATGAAAATATTGTCAGAAAATTATTACAATTTACTTTTATTCATTGTTGTTCTGTTTTTAATTTTTTAAATATGATCATCCTGACTTAACAGTGTTCTTTATCCATTCACAATTTGTTAAGCTATTTAAACATTTTGAAATACCTACCCGTTTTATCTAAGTTGGTTAAAATATATACAGGGAAAAATAAATATAAAAAACTAACGACTCATGGATATTCACCTCTTTCAGAATTTAAAATAGAAAATTAATAATAACTCAACTTGTTTAAAAAGAAAAAACCATAAAAGTACAAAATTAATCAATTTTATTTTCATTTAAAATAAAATTATTATACTGAAAATAAAATATATCACTTTCATAATTTATTGGTCAGTAGCACCCATATAACTGGTACAACTAAGGAGAGAATTAAAAAAAATAGTACAATTAGCTCCTAAAATTTGACTTATAATTGCATTAATTATCAGTAATCCGTTCAAAATACACTATTAATTCACAATGTGGTGTCTGTGGAAACATATCAACTGGAATAGCTTTCACAGGTACAAATGGAGCGCCCTGTTTAGTTTTGGATTCAGCCATGGATAAAGACAAAAAGTTTTGCAAAGCCGCTTTTGGATTGCAAGCCAGAAATACTAATCGTTTTAAATGTTTCATTTTTCGTAAAAGTAATATTCCTTTGTTATCTAAAATGGATAGAATTATATGAGAACTTAATAGAATATTTTAAATCAAGAATCTAGTAGCTTGCTTACGTAGTCCTGCTCTGGGCGGGTCGACAATAGCAACTATGTCTTCAGCATTTTCTGGATTCTGAAATTCTCGTCTATACATTATTTCTTCAGCCTTCCCAGCAAAGAACTTTGCATTCTCAATCCCGTTTTCAGCTGCATTTATTTTTGCCATATTAACTGCTTCTTCTTGAATTTCTACACCAAGTACTTGAGCACAATCCTTTTTAGAAAAATACATGTTTGATTAGGTAAACATATATATATAAACACTTATACTAAAAATGTTGGTACTATTTCTTATTATTGTGACCACCTAAAGTTGAAAAGTAATCAATACTAATCAATAGTAAAAAACCACTAGCTTGTAACTTAACTAATTACTTTTTTTCCTACCAACTTTATAACTTAACAAGTTACTTTTTCTTTTATTAACTTTTTATATTTACAGGTTACTGTTGTGATTTTTAAGTTAAGGTATTTAATACCCCATACCCTATACATAAAAATGTATATAATTTAATAAACTGAATGTTTTAAAAAATGTTTAAAAATTTGAAATTTAAATGCTAATATGTTGTATTATTCTATTAACTATTTCTAATATAAGGGGTCTAGTAGAGAGTAGACTAAACATTTATTGGTTAAAATTGTACACGTATTAAATATTATAATATTAAATTCACATATTTAACTATTGTAATAATTACTATAATTATAATAGTTAAAAAAAATTTTTAATGCTAATAAATGGTAAATTCTCTTTTATCTTAATAGGTACTTATATTATTTAAATTAAATTAAATTTTGAAAATGTATAGGTCATTAAAAAGCAACTTTAAAAAAGAACTGAACAAAGTTAATTTTTTTATGAGTAACTAGTAATAGAACGAGTCATTCGTTTGACAATAAATACAAGTTATAAAATTAAGTAAGTGGCCCTGCTTTGTGACTAGCTCATAATTCACCAATACCAATTATAGTTAATCATCATAATTAAAGTCCGGATTTAGATTTATATACACTAAAAACTATCCAAATATGCACAAAAAAATGCTTAAATATGTATAAATATAATATGCACTAAAATGTTAAAATAAGCACAAACAATTTAAATATGCAATTAAAAATTATTTATTATTAATATAATACCAATAAATTTACGTTAATATCCAAGATAATTTTAATTCTGTTAAATATTTTCTTATCTTAGTAATATTTCAACAATATGTATCTAGTTTAAAATTGAGATACACCTGTTTTATGCTAATATACAATTAAGGGACAGCAATAATAATGTGTTACTCTGTAAAGAGATAATTCCTTAGAATAACTTTCTAATTTTTAAAAAAATGTCAATTTTTATAGGTTAAATCAGGGGTCTCCAACTTTTTTATACGGCGGGTTAAATTTAAGATACATTTTGACATCGAGGGCCAACATTTTTAGAGGAATAGAAAGGTTATGAAATTGAAGAATAGTTAAATTTATTTAGAAAAATGTATGTTTGTTTATTTATGTAAATTTTATATTTTAATTATATAATTTATTTTATTTTTATAAATCAAAATTTGTTTTATGATACGAGTAAGTTACTTAATGAGAGGTTTGGAACTGCTTGTCTTTTAAAATGTCTTGATAGTTTGCATCAAACTTTGTAGTTCTAATTAGCAGTGTCACTAGTAAATCGTAAAATGTTCATCACTTAAGTTAATTCTGTACTTAGATTTGACGCATTTCATTTTTGAAAACGTCTGCTAAAGTAAGTATGTGGAGCTAAATATTGACATAATTTCATATTTTTTGAGATTTGGAAATGACTCCTCTGGCAACATGGTGTAAAATTATTAGAGACAGATAAGTCAGATAAGTGTGATCGACTATAAATCAATAAATTGAAAACAATTAAAACTAATATATTATTTTAAAAACATTAATTAGCTTGGCAGGCCATAGGTTGAAGACCCATCGGTTAAATGTATTAACTTAATTTTAGTGGGATTTAAAGAACAGTAATTGCTAATGTTTAAATTGCTAAGTGTGTGATAGATAGAAACAAATAATCACCGCATTTGATCGTTTTAATATTATCGTAACAACAGGTCATATATAAATCAAAACATGCATACGTATATATTAATTTATTTCAATATTAATTGAAGAATAATATGAAAACCAAAATACATATCATATATATTTTAGTTTATGTGTAGAAAATTTTACAGAATATGTTAACCAAATTTAAATTGCATGAAAAACACCTATATAAACATTAAAAGACCAAATACCTATGCAGTTAAAATCATAAAATTAATTGTCAAAGATGTTAAAATATTTACTAATAAAATGTGTATTCTTAATACTATCATCATGAAATGTATATGTCCACTTGGCATATAACATGATCAACTAAAAAAAAATATATATATGCAAATATATACAAAACGAGGCTCTAATGATAATGAATTAGTATTTCATACAAAAATGTTAAAAACTAAAAACCACAAGGTATAATCAAATAAAAATATTTTAACTTACTTTAGCAAAAGATAAACCTATTGTACCAGAACCACAACATACATCTAAAACGGTAGTTTTTGAATTAATAGATGCTAAATCTTTGGCAGAGTTGTACAATATTTCAGAAGCCGCTGTGTTTATTTGGAAAAATGATTCCGGTGCAATTCTAAACTTAAGACCTTTCACTTCTTCAACGATATATTCCTGTCCGTGCAGCAGTTCTAAAGGAAATGAATTTCCTTCACCAGCACTAAAAAATATTTCAAATATATTTTATATTTCTATTTTCTATTAATTAGTATAAATGTCCTACTGAATTAAGATGTGTTATAATATAGTAAATAGAAAAATTAGGCTTTAGTTAGCCTAAAGTTTTAGAGTGGGCCATTAATTTTTAAAAGCTAAAACAATAAAGAAAAATCTGTCTTCTACAGAAGATTTATACGTCCTGGTGCTTATTTTTATTTTTTATTTTAATAGTAAATAATAATTCTCACGCTCGCTTTTTGGCCTTTTGAAAGTACAAAGAATCCACTTTAAATTTAGTACCAAATCCTTCAGTAAAATAACTATAAATTGATTTTTTCAATGACTCCAAAGTCGATTCCTCCATGTTTTCTGTATGAACTACACAAATTAACATTAATTGACCTGTGTTTAGGCTTAAACGCACTGTTAATTGACGCCAATGACCATTATATGTTTCAGGATCAAATACAGGAATTTTAGTAGACCTGACTAAATCTTGGAAACCCTAAGTAACAAAATATAAAATATATTATATAAACAGATAAACAAAAAAAAAACATAAATAAAAAATAGGTAGTTATTTAAAATATAAACTTACATTAACTACATCTTTCATACGTTGAGGAATATTTGAAAGATTATCAATAGGAGCTACACATGTTTTTCCTTGGACATATGTACCAACACGAAAACCAACAACAGGTTCTTTATTTTCTACATCCATACCTAAAATTATAACGAAAATAATGAAAAATATAATATTAAAATGTAATTAAAAATCAAATATTATTGCTTACAACCCAACAGAATATAAGAAATATAAAATATAAAAATAAAATTAACCAATAAATTAATAGGATAATTGTAAACAAGTATCAATAGAGTAAACAGAACAAGACCATTAAAAAGACACAGGACACAATGAATTATAAACTAATTACTAATTTGAGAAAATTAAAAATTGGGATGTGTTTTTTTTAAAGTAATCCCAATGAAAGATAACTAGTGATGTTAACAATTTTAATAAATCATTAAAGTAAAAAAGAAGATACTGGTGTGAGATTGTATAACATAGCATTTGTTGAATTTGTATCATAAGCTGTGATCCAACTGTTAATGACTAATATTCCAATCAAAATTGTTAAATTAAATAAGTATTTCGTATTAAAGCATTATACTATTATGATTAATTTATTACAATATTTTTTCTTTTACTTTTAAAAATATTTTACCTATAGTAAATTCACACTTATTTCTATAGCCAACACATTTTTCCAAATCATCTTTAAAACTTTGTATTTCCAAAAGTTCACATGGAAGACCATTATATGCATCTTGTTGTTTTTTTAACCAATCTTTTATACTTTGACTATTGTTAGTTCGTTTCAATCGTTTACTATAATCCAAAAGCACATTCCTTATGGCTTTGGTTTTTTGGATTAACTAAAACCAATAAAAATGTATTAGACAATATCTATTTATATTTAAGATTTAAAGAAGTGATAGAATGATACATTATAGAGTTTCTCTTATTATCCCTGTAATAACTATAATAATTTATTACTAATGTGCAACATAAAACCAGTTATTAACTATTATAACATGTTAATTATTATAATATAATCCATAAAAAAAAAAAACATGTATATAATTATAGTAAATCATTTTACTAGTCATTAAAAATATGGGTATATTAATATTTCTCACTTGTTCATCGTAAGGTATATTAAATAGTGGTGTTACAGAATTTATCATTTGTTTTTCAGCCATAACATTGTCAAACTTAATTCTCTTGCTATTTGGACAGTCTTCAAATTCTTCATTTCGTTTTTTTACCAGTGGATCAGGAACAGCTTTAGCGTTCTAGTAGATTATTAAATAGCAAAAACAAAAATATTGTAAATAAAATTTATAATGACTCATGCAGGATACTAACGCTGGCATCTAAAACTGTATTCTTCCAATTATATCCATTTAAAACACCCAAAGCCGTATTTTTTTCTTCTTCTGAACGAAAACATATGTAAAGCCATTTACCATTGCGATGAGGTGTTTTAACTTTGGAACTACTCAATTTCAATTTTGAATTGATTAATTTCTTGAATTCCTGAAAAATTATAATTTATTTCACTATTTAATAAGAAAAATTTTGGTAAGGCATACTTCTAACATTTAAAAAATTATCATCTATTATAGGTACTTACAGAAATTCCATAATGTTTAGGAAGGTTTCTCACTTCTAACTTATACTTTTCAGAAGTAAAATCATTCCGATCTAAATAAGCAAATGGGTCTTCTATTTCCACTGAGTCAGTTTGATCTTCTATTTCTGCCGATTCAGTTTGATCTTCTATTTCCACTGATTCGGTTTGATTTTCTTTTCCTGCTGATTCAATTTGATCTATTTCCACTGATTCAGTTTGATTTTCTATTTCCACTGATTCAGTTATCTCTTTTGCCACAGTTACTATTTGGTTTTCTTTAGCAGCCGTTTCTGTTTGATTATCCGAATAGGTTTCTTTCACATTATTTACTTCCATTGTGTAGTAATAACGAATATCTTAATAATAAACTTTTAACAATAATTATTTACTCACCTAAATATCTATCATAATAATTTGTTTAAAATACACAAATATTTAAATACCGATTTATAACACAAGTCACAACTTATTCGAACTTCAAACTTAATAAAAACACGTTTTCTCGTTTATTATCTATAAACCTTGTTTTTATAAATCTTGTTTTTCTACCGAGTTTTGTATTGAAATTTTTTAATCGTTATCAATTTAGAATCTGGATGATAAGAATTCACGTGTTTATTAATATTTTATTTTTGTTTACTAAATCCTTTACAATTTTTATTAATATTGTTTTACTACCAATAGTCTATAACTATTAAAGTTATATTCTGCCGATTTAAAATTATAGAATCACTATGCCACAAGGAAAATTCAAAAATAAATCGCAAGTTTCGTTTTCGAAGAAAAAGAAGCACGAACCAAATAATAAAAGTAGAAAAGGTATTTTAATTATTTAGTTATTTTATTTGTAGATTTTACTTTTATATTCAAATGCATGCATTGTATGCATCGCATGTATACGTATTGTGCCATTATAAGATTGCAATGTTCATAAGTATGCGTAAAATTACTAGTGCAGTAAACATATACGGATGAATGGACTTACTTTTATATACCATTTTTTTTGAAATGTTATAAATATTACCACAAGGCACAAATAATTCATATTCCTAATCTATTTTATTCATATAATCTGTGATATTATATTGATACTAAAAACGATAATGAATATTTTATATTTTGATTTTAAAATTTAAAACGCACCAAGTAGGTAGGTATTGTTACATTGCAATTTTCATAAGAATTGTATAATTTTTAGAGGCTCAACCAAAGTGATATTAAAATTTTTTCTTTTTTATGTAGTAGGTAGGCATTTATTATTTATTTATAAGCTAGTAGTGTGATTTATATAACATAGGTAAATACATAATAATAAGGTAAAGGAGCATACTCTGCGAGCGTGCTAAATTTCCAGTTTCTAAATGTATTTTAAATAATAAACAAAAAATATTTTATAACGAAACAAATAATACATCTTCCTAGTAACCTAACCTAACATAACCTATGTCTAGTAACTATAACTATGTATTAGTAACTTTGGACATAACGGGGTATAAGGTGTCTAAACTTATGTTTAGAAACTTAAATGAGCAGTTATAATATATCTATCTCACAAGTTAGGTTAATGAAAACTTTATAACCCCTAACGTGTGACGTCAGCCAATGGTCAAGATGAATCGTGCAAGTTATACTAGTAACTAAGGACAGATACAATGGAGATATAAGGTGTCTAAACTTATATTTAGAAAACTAACATACTAATGATTTTTGTTTTTATAATTACAACTTTTTTTTGCAATTTGACTAGGTACCTAGTTATAAAAATAGTAAAATATTTATAATTGACTGAATAATATAGTTAACATTTAAAATTATGTAATTTTTTAATTAAATAAGTACCTAGGTACCTATTTAAAAACTAAAAAACCATAAATTCCTAAAGCTTAACAAATATAAGTCAGCAGAATAAGAAATAAACATTGTTTTTGTCTTACCAATAAAATTATTTCATAATCATTTCAACATGTTTTCTGTGGTAATCAATATATGGTATAAAGTACATCAATTCACTTGACTTAACTAATTAAAACTGTTGCCAGTCCAGTCAGGTACTTACAGTAAAAGTACTATTGTGTCTGTGTGTATGCTTATAGCAGTGTTTTTTTTTTTAATTATTATTTTATCAACTATTAATTGTTTGCATTTTACTGTATAGCATGTCCGATGCCATCAAAAAAACACAAATATGAAGAAGGACAACGAATTAAACGTGCAATAAGTAAAAACGTAAATAAATTGGCCGAAGATGAACTTAGAGCATTGGCTACAGATAACAAAAAAGTATTTTTATCGAAGAAGAAAAAACAAGTTTCCCAAATAGTTCAAACACCTGACCAAAAACCAAAACAAATCAAAGTTACACAGAAATGAATTTTATATAACTTAATTTGCAAATTACCAAATGTTCGATTCAATTTCATAATATTTGTAAATATTATCTCTTCTGATATATTAAATTTGCAATTTTATAATATACCTATTTATGAAATATAAATTGTGTACAATTTAAAATACTTATTTATTAGTTATTTTTAACAAAAATATAATACTAAGTATATTACATTTTTACTAATTTTATAAGTGAGTAGGTACCTAATCAAAAAAAATTTACTTTAAAAATACTTTAGCAACTATAATATTATACAGAAATACCTAATCCACCTTTAACATTACATTTATATATATATATATCTAAATGCAATGTGCTTGATAAATTTAATCTTACACATATGTTTGTATGTATTGTTTTTATATAAGATAAAACGGTCTCATAACATGTTATAGTAAGAACTAAAAGTTTTAAGACGCTAAAATATAGCATTGTAGATTATTAATCCATTATAAATTTTTAGTCTTACATATTTAAACATAATATGTGAGTACTATTTTTTTGACTATTTGTTAATAATCACGACTATCTATACCGATTACTCGCACTGCAACTCAACATTTCAGGCTACTGTTTTGTGAATATTTCACAAAAATAAATAATAACATATACATTAGGTTTTACATAAAAAAAAAAGAGAAAAACAAAGACCGATAAAGAGGAAAGGGTGTAATAGAAAATGAGATAAGGTGGAAGGGTGTAAGTAAAGAGGATGCAGGAGATCAAGCAAAGTAGAAGTGAGATGCTCCAAACAGTTGGGAAAGAAGAAGATTACTAAAATATAATTTCAACAATGTAACCATTTTTTTTTTTTTTCAATAGTATCAAAAATAAATAATGAAATTAGCCTGATATCTACGATGTTTTATATTACCTACTTTATTAGTTATTATATTGTTTATTTTTGGGAATAATTGTCTAAAAAATAATATATGTATTATTAATGTTCATAATTTAGGATGCATAATGTTTATAATACAGTAGACGCCGCTTATAAGACTCACTTTGGGACCAGCACAAAGTGAGTCTTATAACCGAATGAACCTTATAGGCGAAGTGGAAAAAAAAAATTAATTACGTATTTATAAATTTTATTTTACT